>JAKIJQ010000387.1:0-76733 GCA_023373905.1 Rhizoglyphus robini
AGAAAATTACTGTAAAATCGATAATTTTCTATGTTGTAAGGGAGCCGAGTTATATGGCGGCAAACTTTTTCCAAAAAATGCATCCAATTGGGTCATGTCTATGCGCAAAATTTAGAGAAAAATGAGTAGAAAATTACTGTAAAATCGATAATTTTCTATGTTGTCAGGGGAGCCGAGTTATGAGGGTTCAAACTTTTTCCAAAAAATGCATCCAAATGGGTCAAGTAGATGCGCAAAATTTAGAGAAAAATGAGTAGAAAATTACTGTAAAATCGAGAATTTTCTATGTTGTCAGGGAGCCGAGTTATAAGGCGGCAAACTTTTTCTAAAAAATGCATCCAATTGGGTCATGTCTATGCGCAAAATTTAGAGAAAAATGAGTAGAAAATTACTGTAAAATCGACAATTTTCTATGTTGTCAGGGAGCCGAGTTATAAGGGTGCAAACTTTTTCCAAAAAATGCATCCAATTGGGTCATGTCTATGCGCAAAATTTAGAGAAAAATGAGTAGAAAATTACTGTAAAATCGATAATTTTCTATGTTGTAAGGGAGCCGAGTTATATGGCGGCAAACTTTTTTTCCAAAAAATGCATCCAATTGGGTCATGTCTATGCGCAAAATTTAGAGAAAAATGAGTAGAAAATTTCTGTAAAATCGATAATTTTCTATGTTGTCAGGGAGCCGAGTTATGAGGGTTCAAACTTTTTCCAAAAATGCATCCAAATGGGTCAAGTAGATGCGCAAAATTTAGAGAAAAATGAGTAGAAAATTACTGTAAAATCGAGAATTTTCTATGTTGTCAGGGAGCCGAGTTATAAGGCGGCAAACTTTTTTCTAAAAATGCATCCAATTGGGTCATGTCTATGCGCAAAAATTTAAGAGAAAAATGAGTAGAAAATTACTGTAAAATCGATAATTTTCTATGTTGTCAGGGAGCCGAGTTATAAGGCGGCAAACTTTTTCTAAAAATGCATCCAATTGGGTCATGTCTATGCGCAAAATTTAGAGAGAAAAATGAGTAGAAAAATTACTGTAAAATCGATAATTTTCTATGTTGTAAGGGAGCCGAGTTATGAGGGTTCAAACTTTTTCCAAAAAATGCATCCAAATGGGTCAAGTCGATGCGCAAAATTTAGAGAAAAATGAGTAGAAAATTACTGTCTAAACGGCAATTTTCTATGTTGTAAGGGGAGCCGAGTTATATGGCGGCAAACTTTTTCAAAAATGCATCCAATTGGGTCATGTCTATGCGCAAAAATTTAGAGAAAAATGAGTAGAAAATTACTGTCAAAATGGTAATTTTCTATGTTGTAAGGGAGCCGAGTTATAAGGCGGCAAACTTTTTTCCAAAAAATGCATCCAATTGGGTCATATCTATGCGCAAAATTTAGAGAAAAATGAGTAGAAAATTACTGTAAAATCGATAATTTTCTATGTTGTCAGGGAGCCGAGTTATAGAGGGTTCAAACTTTTTCCAAAAAATGCATCCAAATGGGTCAAGTAGATGCGCAAAATTTAGAGAAAAAATGAGTAGAAAATTACTGTAAAATCGAGAATTTTCTATGTTGTCAGGGAGCCGAGTTATAAGGCGGCAAACTTTTTCTAAAAATGCATCCAATTGGGTCATGTCTATGCGCAAAATTTAGAGAAAAATGAGTAGAAAATTACTGTAAAATCGACAATTTTCTATGTTGTCAGGGAGCCGAGTTATAAGGCGGCAAACTTTTCTAAAAATGCATCCAATTGGGTCATGTCTATGCGCAAAATTTAGAGAAAAATGAGTAGAAAATTACTGTAAAATCGATAATTTTCTATGTTGTCAGGGAGCCGAGTTATAAAGCCGCAAACTTTTTCTAAAAAATGCTTCCAATTGGCTCATGTCTATGCGCAAAATTTAGAGAAAAATGAGTAGAAAATTACTGTCTAAAACGGCAATTTTCTATGTTGTAAGGGAGCCGAGTTATAAGGCGGCAAACTTTTTCCAAAAAATGCATCCAATTGGGTCATGTCTATGCGCAAAATTTAGAGAAAAATGAGTAGAAAATTACTGTAAAATCGATAATTTTCTATGTTGTAAGGGAGCCGAGTTATGAGGGTTCAAACTTTTTTCCAAAAAATGCATCCAATTGGGTCATGTCTATGCGCAAAATTTAGAGAAAAATGAGTAGAAAATTACTGTCTAAACGGCAATTTTCTATGTTGTAAGGGAGCCGAGTTATATGGCGGCAAACTTTTTCCAAAAAATGCATCCAATTGGGTCAAGTCGATGCGCAAAATTTAGAGAAAAATGAGTAGAAAATTACTGTAAAATCGATAATTTTCTATGTTGTAAGGGAGCCGAGTTATAAGGCGGCAAACTTTTTCCAAAAAATGCATCCAATTGGGTCAAGTCGATGCTCAAAATTTAGAGAAAAATGAGTAGAAAATTACTGTAAAATCGATAATTTTCTATGTTGTAAGGGAGCCGAGTTATGAGGGTTCAAATTTTTTCCAAAAAATGCATCCAATTGGGTCATGTCTATGCTCAAAATTTAGAGAAAAATGAGTAGAAAATTACTGTCGAAACGACAATTTTCTATGTTGTAAGGGAGCCGAGTTATATGGCGGCAAACTTTTTCCAAAAAATGCATCCAATTTGGTCAAGTCGATGCGCAAAATTTAGAGAAAAATGAGTAGAAAATTACTGTAAAATCGATAATTTTCTATGTTGTAAGGGAGCCGAGTTATAAGGCGGCAAACTTTTTCCAAAAAATGCATCCAATTGGGTCAAGTCGATGCGCAAAATTTAGAGAAAAATGAGTAGAAAATTACTGTCTAAACGGCAATTTTCTATGTTGTAAGGGAGCCGAGTTATAAGGCGGCAAACTTTTTCCAAAAAATGCATCCAATTGGGTCAAGTCGATGCTCAAAATTTAGAGAAAAATGAGTAGAAAATTACTGTAAAATCGATAATTTTCTATGTTGTCAGGGAGCCGAGTTATAAGGCGGCAAACTTTTTCTAAAAAATGCATCCAATTGGGTCAAGTCGATGCGCAAAATTTAGAGAAAAATGAGTAGAAAATTACTGTAAAATCGACAATTTTCTATGTTGTAAGGGAGCCGAGTTATAAGGCGGCAAACTTTTTCCAAAAAATGCATCCAATTGGGTCATGTCTATGCGCAAAATTTAGAGAAAAATGAGTAGAAAATTACTGTAAAATCGATAATTTTCTATGTTGTAAGGGAGCCGAGTTATGAGGGTTTAAATTTTTTCCAAAAAATGCATCCAATTGGGTCATGTCTATGCGCAAAATTTAGAGAAAAATGAGTAGAAAATTACTGTAAAATCGATAATTTTCTATGTTGTAAGGGAGCCGAGTTATGAGGGTTTAAATTTTTTCCAAAAAATGCATCCAATTGGGTCATGTCTATGCTCAAAATTTAGAGAAAAAAGAGTAGAAAATTACTGTATAAACGGCAATTTTCTATGTTGTAAGGGAGCCGAGTTATAAGGCGGCAAACTTTTTCCAAAAAATGCATCCAATTGGGTCATATCTATGCGCAAAATTTAGAGAAAAATGAGTAGAAAATTACTGTAAAATCGATAATTTTCTATGTTGTAAGGGAGCCGAGTTATGAGGGTTCAAACTTTTTTCCAAAAAATGCATCCAATTGGGTCAAGTCGATGCGCAAAATTTAGAGAAAAAATGAGTAGAAAATTACTGTAAAATCGATAATTTTCTATGTTGTAAGGGAGCCGAGTTATGAGGGTTCAAACTTTTTCCAAAAAATGCATCCAATTGGGTCATGTCTATGCGCAAAATTTAGAGAAAAATGAGTAGAAAATTACTGTCTTAACGGCAATTTTCTATGTTGTAAGGGAGCCGAGTTATAAGGCGGCAAACTTTTTCCAAAAAATGCATCCAATTGGGTCAAATCGATGCGCAAAATTTAGAGAAAAAAGAGTAGAAAATTACTGTATAAACGGCAATTTTCTATGTTGTAAGGGAGCCGAGTTATAAGGCGGCAAACTTTTTCCAAAAAATGCATCCAATTGGGTCATGTCTATGCGCAAAATTTAGAGAAAAATGAGTAGAAAATTACTGTCTAAACGGCAATTTTCTATGTTGTAAGGGAGCCGAGTTATAAGGCGGCAAACTTTTTCCAAAAAATGCATCCAATTGGGTCATGTCTATGCGCAAAATTTAGAGAAAAATGAGTAGAAAATTACTGTCTAAACGGCAATTTTCTATGTTGTAAGGGAGCCGAGTTATATTGCGGCAAACGGTATCCCGACTTTACCTCTAAAAATATTTACCTCTAAAAAAATTGTTCTGCGGGATTTTACCTCTAAACATTTACATCTAAAAACTTTACCTCTAAACTGTATTGTATATGAAAGCCGTGCTGCCATCTACCTGTATAAATGTCCCGGATTTTACCTCAAAAATCTTTCTTTCTACATGAATCATAAATTTTAGCAATTTATTATATTTTTATTATAATTGACATAACTAATTATGAAATATATTATATTTTTCTAAAATAAATCAAGCGATTTGCATTATTGATCATTAGCACTCTCAGTGGCAAGAAAAATGCGAACAAAAATGTTTCGATTTTCGGAATGTAGATGGCGATCTGTCAATGTTTGTTATGTTGTGTTAGGATTGACACACTGCTGCATGCATGTGGAAACGTTTCACTCACGACAACAACAAGTGGCACTGCTACACTAATCTCAAGCGGCCAAGCTGCGGTGATTTTGGATCACATTTTTGCTCTATGGTATGGTTTCAAAATAAATTAATGTATTTTTACAATCTATGTATTCTTTTTAGGCAATGTGAATTCAACGATCTTTTTTAATTTCATTTCATTCAGTTGAATCTGTGATCTACACGTAAATATGTAGGAATCAACGATCTCGTTTTATGCCTTAATTTGTGATTTTCATTGTTGCAAATGCAACATCATCATCACCATCATCATGCATCATTTTTGCCCTGTGATTTTTTGTATTAATTCATAAATATATATCATCGTTTTTATCAAAATACTCTACTGCCTCTGATTCTCTACTTAATCCAATCCTAATTTGTCATTCATAAATATATATCATCGTTTTTATCAAAATACTCTACTGCCTCTGATTCTCTACTTAATCTAATCCTAATTTGTCATATTCGAAGATTTATTTTGTTTGCAATTTATGTGATACTCAACAAATGTTAATTTTTGATTTTCAACACCACAACTTTTCAATAATTTACTTTATTCAGTAAGTTTTTTTTCATTTTATATTATCATTAATTTTTTGATTAAATTCTATAGTCATGGAACAAGTAAACTCGTCTGGAATCTGTGAAATTTCAGATGTACCTCCTAATTTTCAAACTCCAACTCGTAAATCCTCATCTCATCTATTTAATCCTTCTACATCAAACCCTGGCCAGTCTGACTCTACCAGAGTGCCTTTATCTAGCAATGCTCAAAATCAAACTCACAATTTATCATCTCATCTATCGAAACCTTCTACGTCAAAACTTGATCGGCCTGTCCCACTCAGACCTTTAATTAACGATTCTACGTCAAACATTCGTCAGTCTGTTCCTATCAGTTCAACTGAATGTATTAATTTAAGTAAAACTAATCCCTTGTCATTTCAAGTCACTCCTGGAAGCCAAATATCTATTTGCAACTATTCACAAATGACTGTGAATATATATAATTATCAGTCACCTCAGCAATTTGATTCTACTAATCAATACCAAAATATTCAAAATACTTTAAATTCATCGAAAAATGATTCACAAATGAATATTGAGAAAACAATCAAACAAAAGCCTGCCACTATCAAAACTAAACCAACATTTAAAGTTTCAACTCAAATCAATTCTGTTGGATCAATTAGAAAGAAACCTAAACTTGATTCTTCACAGGAACGTTCTCCTAATGTCGATTATTGTAAATCAAAACTAAACGATTCTGAGCTTTTGAAGGAAAATCAAAAAGCGAAAACTACATTCGCATCAACCGATCCATTCCAGTCAGCTAAACAGACAGAGCCAAAACAAAATTCGTATGAAAGAGCGAAAAATGGGGAGGACAAAACTATCAACAAACTTGAAGGTTGGCACAACGGTTTCAAGATGCTCAAAAAAGGCAGCCCAACATTATATCAGTGAATCAACATTTAGTTTAGTTGTCGATTATTTGGAAAAATTGGCTTATCGCGTTCAATTTAAGGCTTTCAAGAATATGGATTTTACTCGAGAAACTGCCGATGATGATAATACTAACGCAAATAACGATGCGAATAATGCTCAAGAAACTTCCGATGATGATAATACTCACGAAAAATAACGATTCGAATAATGCTCAAGAAACTTCCGATGATGATAATACTCACGAAAATAACGATTCGAATAATGCTCAAGAAACTGCCGATGATGATAATACTCACGAAAATAACGACGCGAATAATGCTCAAGAAACTGCCGATGATAATAACTAGAATATTCTAAATATACTTTTTATATATAAATACTAGTAATTTGCTTAATTAAACTTAAACTTGCTGGCATTTCAACTTAAATTGTTTATTGTACTGAATATTCTTGAAATGTTCATTAGTGACTTGAATTTAAGAATGTAATTTAATTTATTATTCGTAAGCTTCTAGGGTCCTAGGTAACTCAAGGCGTTACTTTGTGAATAGTTACCTAATTATTCTATATAATTTTGAGGTAAAATCCGTGACATTTATACAGATAGATGGCAGCACCGCTTTCATATACAATGCAATTTAGAGGTAAAGTTTTAGAGGTAAATGTTTAGATGTAAAATCCAACAGAACAACTTTTTTAGAGGTAAATGTTTTTAGAGGTAAAGTCGTAGAACCGGCGGCAAACTTTTTCCAAAAAATGCATCCAATTGGGTCAAGTCTATGCTCAAAATTTAGAGAAAAATGAGTAGAAAATTACTGTAAAATCGATAATTTTCTATGTTGTAAGGGAGCCGAGTTATGAGGGTTCAAACTTTTTCCAAAAAATGCATCCAATTGGGTCATGTCTATGCTCAAAATTTAGAGAAAAATGAGTAGAAAATTACTGTAAAATCGATAATTTTCTATGTTGTAAGGGAGCCGAGTTATGAGGGTTCAAACTTTTTCCAAAAAATGCATTCAATTGGGTCAAGTCGGTGCGCAAAATTTAGAGAAAAATGAGTAGAAAATTACTGTAAAATCGAGAATTTTCTATGTTATCAGGGAGCCGAGTTATAAGGCGGCAAACTTTTTCTCAAAAAATGCATCCAATTGGGTCATGTCTATGCGCAAAATTTATAGAAAAATGAGTTGAAAATTACAGTAAAATCGATAATTTTCTATGTTGTAAAGGAGCCGAGTTATAAAGCGGCAAACTTTTTCTAAAAATGCATCCAATTGGGTCATGTCTATGCTCAAAATTTAGAGAAAAATGAGTAGAAAATTACTGTCTAAACGGCAATTTTCTATGTTGTAAGGGAGCCGAGTTATAAGGCGGCAAACTTTTTCCAAAAAATGCATCCAAATGGGTCAAGTCGATGCGCAAAATTTAGAGAAAAATGAGTAGAAAATTACTGTAAAATCGATAATTTTCTATGTTGTAAGGGAGCCGAGTTATGAGGGTTCAAACTTTTTCCAAAAAATGCATCCAAATGGGTCAAGTCTATGCTCTAAATTTAGAGAAAAATGAGTAGAAAATTACTGTAAAATCAATAATTTTCTATGTTGTAAGGGAGCCGAGTTATAAAGCCGCAAACTTTTTCCAAAAAATGCATCCAAATGGGTCATGTCTATGCGCAAAATTTAGAGAAAAATGAGTAGAAAATTACTGTCTAAACGGCAATTTTCTATGTTGTAAGGGAGCCGAGTTATAAGGCGGCAAACTTTTTCAAAAAAATGCATCCAATTGGGTCATGTCTATGCGCAAAATTTAGAGAAAAATGAGTAGAAAATTACTGTAAAATCGATAATTTTCTATGTTGTAAGGGAGCCGAGTTATAAGGCGGCAAACTTTTTAAAAAAAAATGCATCCAATTGTGTCAAGTCTGTGCGCAAAATTTAGAGAAAAATGAGTAGAAAATTACTGTAAAATCGATAATTTTCTATGTTGTATAGGAGCCGAGTTATGAGGGTTCAAACTTTTTCCAAAAAATGCATCCAAATGGGTCAAGTCGATGCGCAAAATTTAGAGAAAAATGAGTAGAAAATTACTGTAAAATCAATAATTTTCTATGTTGTAAGGGAGCCGAGTTATGAGGGTTCAAACTTTTTCCAAAAAATGCATCCAAAAGGGTCAAGTGGGTGCGCAAAATTTAGAGAAAAATGAGTAGAAAATTACTGTAAAATCGAGAATTTTCTATGTTGTAAGGGAGCCGAGTTATGAGGGTTCAAACTTTTTCCAAAAAATGCATCCAAATGGGTCAAGTCTATGCTCAAAATTTAGAGAAAAATGAGTAGAAAATTACTGTCGAAACGGCAATTTTCTATGTTGTAAGGGAGCCGAGTTATATGGCGGCAAACGGTATCCCGACTTTACCTCTAAAAATATTTACCTCTAAAAAAATTGTTCTGCTGGATTTTACCTCTAAACATTTACATCTAAAAACTTTACCTCTAAACTGTATTGTATATGAAAGCCGTGCTGCCATCTACCTGTATAAATGTCCCGGATTTTACCTCAAAAATCTTTCTTTCTACATGAATCATAAATTTTAGCAATTTATTATATTTTTATTATAATTGACATAACTAATTATGAAATATATTATATTTTTTCTAAAATAAATCAAGCGATTTGCATTATTGATCATTAGCACTCTCAGTGGCAAGAAAAATGCAAACAAAAATGTTTTGATTTTCGGAATGTAGATGGCGATCTGTCAATGTTTGTTATGTTGTGTTATGATTGGCACACTGCTGCATGCATGTGGAAACGTTTCACTCACGACAACAACAAGTGGCACTGCTACGCTCATCTCAAGCGGCCAAGCTGCGGTGATTTTGGATCTCATTTTTGCTCTATGGTATGGTTCCAAAATAAATTAATGTATTTTTACAATCTATGTATTCTTTTTAGGCAATGTGAATTCAACGATCTTTTTTAATTTCATTTCATTCATTTGAATCTGTGATCTACATGTAAATATGTAGGAATCAACGATCTCGTTTTATGCCTTAATTTGTGATTTTCATTGTTGCAAATGCAACATCATCATCACCATCATCATGCATCATTTTTGCCCTGTGATTTTTTGTATTAATTCATAAATATATATCATCGTTTTTATCAAAATACTCTACTGCCTCTGATTCTCTACTTAATCTAATCCTAATTTGTCATTCATAAATAATATTCATAAATAAATCGTTTTTCCAAAAAATGCATCCAATTGGGTCAAGTCGATGCGCAAAATTTAGAGAAAAATGAGTAGAAAATTACTGTAAAATCGATAATTTTCTATGTTTCAACAACCTTCAATCGACCTTATCGTGGATCAATGTCATCGGCGGGAAGACCACCTGGTTGACAGTACTCGGCTCGCGGATTGCTTGATTTTCGGTGCAGAGGCCATTGGCTGGGCCGCAACCGTACCTGCTCAGACAGTCACAGGAACCAATTTTGCGAACTCAACACTACCCTGGTCAAATGATGCAACAACCACCACCACAAACACAAACATCGATAAGCAACAGCGATTTGTACAACAACCGATACAACCCATTGTGACACCACGAATCATGGTTCCTCCTCAACCGCGACAACAGACAAAACCTCTTTAGTTCAAAACTTCTGTAGCCATCATCCTCTCTTCTCACTTCTGGCTCGATTTTACATTGCACTATTCACCCCCTCGATCTTCACCCTAAACCCACCAACCAAGACTGCCTCTGCATTGTGCAATCGTTTGTCCAGAATATTTAATAAAAGTAGCCCAAATCCTATCATACTGTGTGACATGTTATGATGTGTTCTGTTGTTGTGGTGTTTGAATTGCACTCTTTTGTTGCTCTCCTTTCAGTCACCATCCACCCCTCTGCAGTGGACTAATCTGTGTTTGCCTTCAATCTATCTAAAAACAAACTGTCCAACGATGGCCTCAGTATCTGACAACACGGTCCCTGCAACAACCACCTCGACACCAATCCCTCGATCTAGCCGAACCAGCAGTGCACCCCCTTCACTATTGCCTGCCCATTTCTACCCGACTGCTGCACCTTTGACTTGGAACACTCGAATGCCGAACAGCCAGCGCGAATGACAAACCCAAACTGACACAGACGTGTGCGTGTGTGAGGTGCGCTGATGCGAACGAGTCCAAATAGACAGACAAACAGATAGCAACAAAGTCATCGTACATCAAGTCAAAGTTTACACTGAGCACTGATTTACATTGAAGTGTCCAGAGAGCGCTAATGTGTGCACAGTGCTCGGTGAGTTTTGGTGTACGTGTCACTCGATTCGATTTGAGTGAGGCTCACTCAGTACAGCAGCACAATTAGCGAGAACGCACACATACACACACAAACACAAACGAACTATCGAATAAGGTTCATGATTGTAGGGAGATGTGTGTTTTTGTTCACTTTGAGGGCAAATCGTGTTGCGCCAATGGTGGAGGTGAGGGTCAGCCAAGGTCTAACATGGCGAGCACAGATGTAGTGGTGTCGACTGAGATTTATTCGAATGTAATTACACACAGTGGACAGAGTGAATGCAGGTATGTTGGTGTTGTGCCACTCTACCTGCTGTGTTTTGTGTTCATTTGCATATTCACAAGTGGCCACCTTGTGTTAGATTGCATAAAATGTATGCAAATAAAGTGCTGCAGATTGTGAAAGCCACTGTTTGTGTCTGTGCGTTGAGACCGTTCACATGACTACTGTCTAGTTTGAAAGCTTAATGCTTACAGGAATATTGAATATTCAAACCAGTGGTCAGTAAATCATGTCAGTCTTTTTACCATCAAATGATAGAGAAATAAATCAAATTGATTGCGACCAGACAGGAGATGAAGAGCACTGTGAGTCTGAATTGATGATTGCAGTTTGTGAGAAATTATGGAGAATGATTGCTTACTCAGGCAGCAGTGATGCAATGAGCTATCTCTCTACGTTTTATTGTTTTAATATTAATATGTTAAAATGAGTTTAATAAATGAGCGAACAAAATATTATACAATTAATGATGCTAAAATATGTGATGCGTTTAACCGGAACATATGATTTATGTAATAATCTTATCTAAAATGTGTGCATGTATACAAGGAAAGGTGTATTCAATAATGCGAGTTGACATGAGTCATTTGTCAATAACAGATCAAACCAATCTCGTCTTTAGTGCTCATTTTGTACGTTCGCTTTTTGATGTTTTTCAAAGAAACCTTCGAGTTAACCTTCAAAGTGGCATTCATGTTGTATTTGTTTGATTTTACTGGCGAATAAACATTTTGATTTTTCACATGGCACATGTCTTTGGCATCTGGATCGATAACTGAACCGAGAGACATTTGAGCTGGAGTTAGATTCCTATCTTGAGCGGTGTCCAATTTGGCTTCGGAATCCTCCTCTTGTTTGGACATCCATTCACTTTGAAACCCCTTTTCTCGTTCAAAGCGCTTGCATCCTCGATCTTCAGTAGGATCGAACTGTGGTTGGACAAATAAGCTTATATCTGAGTCGAGTTCCTTCTTTCGGAATTTCTTTATCTCCTCTAGTTCAGGTGATATGTCGCAAAACAAGTGTGCATTCCGTTTTGTTCGACGAAAAGACTTTCTCTTCTTGGGAAAGTACGCCACTTTTGGTTTGACTAGCCATGCCTCATCTTTGTGGGCGTCTCTTTTGGGAAGCCAATGTGTTTTCTCATAAGCTCTTGTGGACATTAAATCCTCCGAATGCCACAGATAATCAAAGGGCAAAAGTTCGATGCGTTGCTCTTTGGTTAATTTCATGGCCGCTTCAGCCTCTGCGATTGCATAATTCCAAATAGCCCAATCATTCGGATTTACATTGAACATTGACGGGGATACTTTCTTGAGCTTTTTGGATCCCTCGAATTGAGCAGTGCGATACATGCATATTTGTGAGTTCACTTTATTGTATCCACAAAAAGGAATTATTTTGTCGGGCGTATTCCAGCCAAGGCTCGGTTCGGGACCAAAGTACTCAACAAAGAATTCTTCTTTTACTTTGTATTTATGAGGCAAATCGGTTTCTGTAGGAACAAAACGTGATTAAAATGAGAAAATTTATAATTGATCATAATCTATTTTTTTCATTTTCTGTCCAACTAAACGACAAACTTACCCACGACATCCTTCTTGTGATATTGCCCTTTTTCAGGGTCTGCGGCAACCATAGCAGGCCAGAAAGGCGAACCATAAACCTGAGACCAAACTAAATCTCCAATTTCAAATTCACCATCCGATATTTGAAGGTCCTTTGTGCGGTGGGTTCGTTTAATGGGCTCGTCCTTGAGGTAAACGTTCTCGTCATCGTAATTGTAATGGACTTTTTTGGTTACAAGTTGAACTTTCCGTTTCGGTGATTCAAACTTGCTCATTTCGATAGTTCTTTTCAGGTTTGTACTTTTCATGGCATTAAAAGGTCGCATGGTTGTTGGTGCCATTGTTCCCGAAAAATCAAAAAACAAATCTTAAAAAAATTGGAATAGTCTTTTAAAAAAACTTAGTGATGGAACTAATGCGCAGCATAAGTAAATTTTGATTTAGACAGTGCAGGACCTTGAAAAAGAAAGCAAAGTTTTTATCCTCATGATCAAGTAATAAAGATTGAAACAAGATGGCTTTATTTATTAACGTTTGATTTGAGGAAATAAATACTCACTGTACCAAAGGTACTGAAATTATGGCTAAAAAATGTGTTCTACTGATGATTAATAATTGTCAAAAAGAGACCAATTTTGAGCACATTAATAAAAGTCGACTGAGACAGACAGAGAGAATCGCACCGACCAGAAAGAATTCAAAATTTATAGAAGTTGATACACAAAAAACTCACAAACAGTTTCACCGTGATCAGGCAGACTTATTGCTTCGACAGACACTCGACTACTGAACACGACATGCCTTTTTATTGTGAGGAACAAAAGGTCCAAACACGCTCGATGACTCGAAGCTCACAACGCTGAGTACTTGCTCACAGAAGGCGTTACCTAGGCAGCTATTTCAACACTAAATGACCAAGGGATCAGGCCGCAATACATATGAAAACAAGTAAAAACTAGATCGTGAGTGTTAGATATTAAAAGGCAAATAGCTTGCGATTATTGAAAAAGATCAAGCGCGTCTGATTTGATTGATTTGGATGATAAGATGGTCACCAGCGGAGTGCTCCGTGAGATTATATCAGAAACTACGTCAGCGATCATCTCAAATGAGGTAGAAATAGATTGATAGGTCAGATACAGTAAGTGCCTCGCTGCTTAAGTAAGTTTAACAAGCCTTCAAGTGTCCCCTTACTTTATGAACACACGGTATGAGAGATCACCCCAAGAACTGTGCGTGCATTGTGCGAACTAAACTGAGAAAGAGTGATATCACAGTACTGCTCGCATGCTAATTAGTTGTTGAGGTCATCAGAGTGAAGGCAATTTAGTTAGCCCTTTTGTTGCTGTGCAAACACAGAAACGCCACAGATTCACGGATAAGGAACACAATCGTTCGGTGAAATCAGTAGCAACGCAAGTTGCATCAATATCAGAAATGTGTGCTCATGAGCACTCTCTCAAAGTACAACTCATGCACAATCAACCAGATCACTAATGACAAATCTAACAGTGCCAGTCAGTGATCAGATCTGTATTTGTACGAACACACAGCAATGAAAAAACTCCCCTTGCCAAATCAACCAGTCTTTGTCGACACATCAATACATCATGCATGTTTATCGGTTTGTACTTATGTTTTCATTATTATTATTTATGTCAAATAGTTTTGCCCTGTAGTGGACAAGTGTTTAAACTACAGCAAACCTGCTTCTCTCTCTCTCTCTCTCTCTCTCTCTCTCTCTCTCTCTCTCGGACATACAGTCGAGTCATTGCTCGTTTGCATCTCATAGCCAGGCATAATGCATCAACCGTTGAGTGCGCATCTAAACAATCCCAGGACAATGCTACTTTGAAGTGTTGCTCTGTCTGTTGAAACATTTCTCATGACTTAACAAGCAACTAATCACTCAATCGTTGTTCGAAACGACGAACTTATGCAGTGCACAATGTCCACTGACTATCCGTGCCAAATGCATTTCTGAGCGGCAGTTGAGACGAGAAGTAGAAAATTTCGACCATAATAGCACTGGAACACTGTATTAATTTTAATAAATCAAAAGAATTCACTGACTGATATAGCTTACCTTCAGGTTGACTGATTGTTGCTGTTTGTTAAGCAGAGTGTTTTTCTCTATTTTCCTTACAACGTTAAACTGTTCTAAGGGGATTGGCGTGTTTGTCATCATCTGAACGCACTGTACTTTGATCTGTTGCCTTTGCCCTTTTGGTGCGTGTGTCAGTTTGCCACTACGTCATTAAGTGCATTTGTGTTTTAACCAAATTACACGACTCTACCACGATGTGTCTCATCTACCTCAGTACTTGGTAGTGCATGGCAATGCAACAGGGCACTCATTTGCACATTAGCTCACACACACTTCTCGTTCAAAGGATTCTCATTACAGGCCATGGCGAAAGGGTAAAGTGATAACAAGGCACTGAGAGACTGACAAATATATCAAGCAAGAACTGGCGAGAGTTTGCATAACACAACATGGAAAGTGGTTTATAAACAAGTGATATACATGCAATTAGTGAAGCTAACCTAAACTAGCCAAACTAACGACGGCTAATTGAAATCAGATCGATGTGTCTGAGATAGTCACAAACTCAGCACTCACGGCACACACGGCGCACACAGTCTAGAAAGAGTGTAGTTCAAAATGCAATTGTGTATAACAAGAAATAATCGCGATTCTCTGTGTTATTCGGTTTTACCTTACTAATCTCGATAATATCAATCCGACAGTTTGGCTTTGGGTTTTATTTCCTTACATGCGAATTTGGTTTCGATTGGTTAGTTTAATTCACCATCCATGCACAAACGAAAAAGATGTAACCAAGTTTCTAGGGACTCACTCATCGTACAAGATAACATTGTACCACTGATCTTCGAGAGGACACCACCAAACAAGAATATGTCGAGTGTATTGCTATGGATTGAAGCGGAGAAACAACTGTTGGCCCGGATCGAGCAAGACCTAAGTTCGGAGGGTGAAATGAGTGTAGCAAAAGCATTTCGCACTTTCCACAGTGCATTCACAGGTAAGCGAAATACGGCGTAACGGCACATCTACCAATTGGTTGCAAGTTTAAATGTACCAAACAACTGCAGCACCCACAACACCTACTGCTCGGTGCAATAACTGCATTGTGAGCATTAGCCCGCACTCGTACCAACTCCACCATTAACGATCACGCACAAACATAATCCGTACAGAAAGATGCCGCTCATGGCCTACAAGAAGTAAAACTTCGAGTGACCGTTTGGCTGGCCACCAGTGATCAACATCGAACACTGGTCGCTAATAGTGAAAGGTGGCCTGATTATGCCATCGTGCAGAAACACGGAAAACATTTAAAGTGTACCATTTGGACTACTTGGACTAGCCAACACTTGCTCGACACCCAAGTGCAAATCATCATTTGTGGTCGGCGGTTGGGAGTAGCCATTTCCCAACCATCGGTGACAATAAAACTACAAACAGGAGCTACAAGCGAGTGTGACGTCATTGGACATTGCACTCTACAAGAAGATGCCCAATACGTCCAAATAATGACATGGTCCGACTGACAATGACGAATCAATTAGAACATTCATGATGTCGCTTGCTGTTGATGCTTTGCACTGTAAAACTGCAAAGAGATCACCTTCACCAAGCGCACAACATCGAGAACCATCTGTGGTAATTACATTTGAAGTGCCTTTCATGCACGAATGCATGAACGGTTGTGATTGACATACGAGGATACATTGTAGTTTCACTGTGTCACTGTGACCACACAATCGAATCAATTCTGCAGGTGAATGCATCAAAGGGACAACACACAGGTTGGGTGCCGATGGTCACAAAGCCGGCAACCACGGTTACGCCAAGCAAAGTACAAGCATTCCACCATGTCACATCCACTGCTCAGGCATGGTCAGTGAACAACAATCACAGTTTGGTGCCGTTGAGTACCACCATTACCACGCAAATGGGTCATCTCCACCAACAACCCAATACAACCGGCACATACAATAGCACACAACATAACACCGACAAACGGTGAATTCGTTTATTAAATCAGTTGAAATGTAAATCGAGTCTGCCAAAGCGCCAAGTTGACAGAGTTACACTGGCTTAAACTAAATCAGGCGATGAGTTCAATTGCTGGATAGCATAAGTTTTCGATCTGCTTCTTCACCAGCACCACCGCCAGCAGCAACATCAACCGACGGACAGCATGGGAATGTGTGTGGCGTGTACGTATGTGGCTCATATGTTTGGCTTGTATAGTTGTATGTACATTGAGAACATTAGTTTGTTCGTCTTGTGGGGGGATTCTTTCGAATGAATAACCGTGGTGACATGAGGGACACTAACTAACCAACGCGAGTGTCAATACATTTGTGGCCAGTGCAGTGGTACTGCAGCACTGCTCGATGAGTAACAGCAAACGAGCAAACCTCTCCAATTTCAATATTCAACCTCTTGGTTGTGACTGCGTGCACGCAACTGATCATATTGCTCCTGGAACTCGATTTGTTACGATGTCTACATTGGCACTCAGTGAAACATCAGTTCTACAGCACTCGCATTTGTTCTTTCAAACCATTGGTTTGTCATGCAAAAGCATGGCTTGTCCTTTCTGTATTCCTTGTTGGGGCAAATCATACCCAGTGCGGGATTAACTGGTTTACGGTGTGACTGTACCCAGAGGTCTAAACGGATAAAACATACTTCCGATGACGAGTTCAGTTGCTCGATAGTGAGCGATCAGTTTTGTTTCATCACCACAACCACTCCGACCATCATCAACATCCGACTGCTGAAACGGCGATGGCAGTCAAACCCGTTTGGGTACATCTCCCGCCTCTGCCTATGTTTCCATCCATGGCAATTGCAATTGATGATCATCCTCAACCATTGGCATCCGTTTGTGGCTGAGTTTGTGTTTGTGGTGTTGTTGGTTCATTGAATGCACTCTCAACAATGTGAATCTGTACCTTACAAAGAGGTTCAGCAAATGATTTGATTACATTTATGTATTTGCATTCACTCTGTACTTCTATGAATGTCGATGTTTTACTTTACCATTGTAGCATCAGTGCAAAGCCTATCGGACAATCGAACGGTGGAACGTGCTTGTACCACTGAGTAAAACAAAGCTTTTTCCAGAGTTGTCTTTGGTTTGCGATTAGTAGAGCACTTGATCATTCCCATTATATCGCTGTCCAACATGTCCGGCTGTCGATGATCGTGATGGCTGGCGGCTGTGAATGTATTCCCATGAGTGTGGTCATAGGCCAAGAGAAGTGTCCATTGCGTGATTGTCTAGTGTTGTATTGGTGGTGGTGGTGACAGGGTAGATGGCTTGTGCTAACTTAACTTTCAGATGCTTCTAACAAGGAATGCAGCTGCAAAGACACTTTCCAATGCCTCTTAAAGAGTTAACTGTGTGTGCTCTCTTGCCACACTCATTTACTCCTTGTCAATAAGGAGATTAGCTTAGCGGAGCTCAATCAAAACCAGACTTGAGCCAACACGCAGCCTGTAATACTAGTGAGCCATTCGGATTGCCACTGCACTACTCGAGCCAACAAATGCACACTCCCAGGTAGTGGTGTTTGCTTTGTTATGCGGCCCAATCTCGAATCGAATGAAAAGATCTAGTCGATCACAGAGCACTCACAACAGCCAGTCGTGCAACCTAAACTTCAACTTCAACATTCTCAATCTATTAAGCCATTTACTTTTGCATACAACAGACACAACAATCACAGTTGAGTGGCATTGCCGGCTTTGTGGCCATTACCGGGTTACGGGTAACGTTCACCAGCAATACAACAGACACATGCACACTAAACTACATGTACTGTGCTCGCTTTGTGACCATTCAACACAGTAGTGAGAAGGGCCAACATAAGATGGCAGCTCAATCTCCTTAAATGTTATTTAGTTACGCGCCTCTATTCTGTTAACGCCATCAGATTGACCACCGCACTGATGGGCACATCATTGCACACACACACACACAAAAAAACAACACACACACACACACACACACACACACACACACACACACACACACACACACACACACACACACACACACACACACACACACACACACACACACACACACACACACACACACACACACACACACACACACACACACACACACACACACACACACACACACACACACACACACACACACACACACACACACACACACACACACACACACACACACACACACACACACACACACACACACACACACACACACACACACACACACACAACTAACGAGCCATGACCACACGATCGAGCAGACCATTGCAGTGGCTGAACACCGCCAACACCAAGATCCAAACAACCCTCACTAGTCACGGCACTACTGACATCACCGAACAGTGCGAATACCTGACAATTGCGCCATCATTACCACCGGCACTCCTCAGAACAAACAAACACCAATCGCCAACAGTACGGACCAGTTCCCGACAATGTCTCCATAGCTCTGGAACACCGCCACCACCGTTGCCGGCACCCCGCGGCACACAAACACACACACACGTACAACACTCACCCCACACACAATGAACACATGACAACGCCAGTGCCATGACCATACAATTGGGTGTGGTCCGTTCTCTCGATGAGCACACTTCCACTGGCAGCACAACCCACTTAACTAACATCATTGGCTCCAAAGGAGCATAGTCTGAGCGGGCCGGCACCATGCCCTCCACTACCTGAGAAAATGTTTATATATTTTTACTATAATAGCTCCAGTATTCTGTAGTTCCCTCCATATCACTTCTTCTCTGTCAGATTGTTAGATTAGTAAAATAAAAGTTCCTCAATAACAGGTTCATCGTGGTTTGTGAGGCTCAATAGAATTTATGTTGTAAGCATAGGTTTCAATGTAGATAGATCCCCATTTTCAGATATAAAATGAAGATTATTTTCCGAAACAGTGATTTTTGTTGAATTCATGATGATTCTTCGATTATACGTGTTCGATGCGACTTCTGTTCGATGTGTTCGATGATAACATACAACTCACGCACCTTCCTACCCCACAAGTTCCACAAAAATTGCAGATTGCGATCGGGCCTCGTGCCTCGGCCGATCGCAATTGCAATTTTTATGGCTCTTTTCTGAATTTGTACGAGGTTATTAGTATCCCAATTCAAGGATCATGGAATCCCAGTGCTAACTATCATGTCAAAATTTTGTGTCCACGTACAGTCCAAGCATGTATGCCCATATGTCGGTGTGTGTTTGCGTTCGACCGTCGTATTGAAAACATGTCGGCAGACGGATTCTTCATATAAGTCAAAGCTTGTTCAATCGATTTCGATTTGGTTTTTGTCTATAAAAGCCTTTTAGTCGATAAATACGAACTACCGGGTGCACACAGGCGATGAGCATTATCTCTATTTTCTCTATTGGTGAGATTTTTCAATACAAGAGGGGCTTTCCTTGGATACATAATATTTCTCATTCGTAAACATATTTGCAGTTCTTTGATTTGTGCAAAAAATAAAGAAGTTTACACTGTTTAGTTTCAGAAAAAAGAACGTTTACATCTCACACAAGTGTTGGATAGCCTTCATATCCTCATCAAACTCGTTTTTAATCATCTCGATTGCAGTTAGTGAGTGATCCAAACACATGATAAAACGGCTCTGGTAGAACTTGGTAAGGTTTGTTTTTATTGTCGTCAAATCTGTTGCATTAGTCTTCTGACGTGGTAACTGTAGAAACGTTGAGTAGGACAGCTTCCTGGTCTCCTACTTCTTCCGGGTGGTCTTCTTCTGGGTCTTGCATTGGATCTTCCACCCATTGTATTAAAAAACAATGCACAACTAAAAGTGATGCATTTTATAATTTTTTGGTTTACGAGTGGCAACAAACCAAACACTTCTGTGTCTACACTTTGATAAAAAGTTGCACATGAGTTGTGTGTTGAAATGTCAGCTGTTGTTGTCAATAGTTACAATAGTTACAATTCTCAACACTAGGTGACGCCAGGGGTCAGATTTTATCTTTGCATTTCTGAGATAACCACTATTTTTATTAACTCAGACCTATCCCAAAAGCTTAAGTTTAAAATTTGGTTCAATTTGGCTCAGTAGTTTCGACGGAATTTCCCGTACAACAAACACAAAATGTCATGGTAGAAGTCTTTCGCTTTGGCGAAGCTTCGCTTCGCCCCCGCTCAGACAACAAGATGACTATTGTCCTTAAAGATACGGTCTAAAATGGCAGAAGTGCCAGTAAACTTTGGCTTCTTGACTCAACTTCCACTTCTCACTAGAAAGGTTAGAAGATTTGAATTGTCTGATGCAAGTTGCAATGAAATCGCAGATAAACTGTACAGATCTGATTGACCGATTTGTACTGGAGAAACGGTGAGTTAGATTTTTTCTTTTCGTGATTTTTGCCAAATCAGATCTGACATTCGCTACTGCATTCATCAGTGACAAGTGACTCCAATCGATTATGTGTGCATTGTGCTGAACTGCGATATTTGGCTCCACTATGTAGAGTTAATTATTAGTCAAAACGGGTTGTTCGGTATTATTGTACCAAACAGTGAACACAGCTATACAGTGTACGATGTACGATCACTGCCAAGGTTTATTGTTGAGAAAATAGTGAATGTAGTTTGAAGCGATGGATCGATCTATCACTACAAGACAACGATCACAAGGTAGTCGATGCCAATTGGCGAGTGTGACACATTGCTAATATGCAAACTAGCCAAATGGTGATGCTGTCTGCAGCTCAAACAAACACGTCCACTTAATGCAGCTTGACTTGACCTGCCAATTGGCCATCCACTCTCGAGTGTACGTTTTCCAATCTATTGAGTGGTCTTGCCGAGTAAGACAAGGTCTAATCAAAGCAACAGTCTAGTACTCAACACGCACAAACATCCTATTACTGCTAGAGGAAAGAGTGACCGTCAGTTTAGCCCAAATTTTAGGCAAAACGGATTTGGATGAAACGCGGCTTGTTTTGAAGGGTTTCATTAGCTGTTTTCAAATATGTAACTCAAAGATCTGTCCGACATCCAGAACCGTCTTAAATAGTCCCATAATAGTTCCGATAAAGCCGATGTTATTATCGACTATTTCTTATTTTGACAAACAAAATGACTAATCAAACTAACCTGTTTATGAACTTTTGAGTCATTTTCACTGATAAAGCAAAAAAAATAACTTTGAATATGAACTATTTGTATTTTGTTGTCAATAAATTAGATTAAACTTTTAAAATATTGATTACTAAATTTCAAATCTCAATTTTATTTCCTTATCTAGTTTTTCAACTTGAGCCTTTCAAACTTATCAACGATTGCTATTTGTTTTGTCATGCTTTATTCAAGTTTATAGTTATGAATCATGTTTTTTATTGACTGATGAGAAATAGTGCGAATCTCGTTCAACTGTGAGACTTATACAACGTTGTATCTTTGGAATCAATTTACCAGGAAACTATATGTCGGACAGATCTTTGAGTTACATATTTGAAAACAGCTAAAGAAACCCTCCAAAACAAACCCCATTTCATCCAAATCCGTTTTGCCTAAAAATTGGGCTAAAAAGAGCTTGTTTTGACGGTCACTCTTTCACAGTTCTGTTCTCAGTGCACCGAGGTGATTAGATTGGTTAGATAGAATGTGCGGAAGAGCTATTGTGATTGACAGTGAAAAGTTTTGGCTTGTTCAGGAACTGTGTGACTTTTTTGCGTCAGTTTCGATCATTCGCCAGTAGTGGAACTATATCCACATGAAGCCATCTCGTGTTGACCCCATTGGTGCCATCAATTCCTCAAAGCGACAATGCATATATCCTGCAAGATGTGAGCACTGCGTGCACTGTCATACGAGACAATGTTGTAAGATATTCTGTGGGGCAGTTGCGCCAAGCGAATTCATTGATCCAGCACGACGGTAAAGGTGTCAGTAGTTTGGCGGGGGCAACAACATTTTGTAGTGCGGCAACAACATACATACAAAATGTAGACTGCATTTGGTGGTGGTGGCTGCTATTTCGGGTTACCATCATTGGACAACATATGATCTCTGGTTTTGGACACTTGATACTTGACACGACAAGACAGTGAGCCATCACTTGGTGACTTGTTCAGGACAATGATGAACGAGTGAAACAAGTGACATCACCGATGAGCAATGTGTTTCTGTAAATAGTGCTCCCAGAAGGACTATTTCAGTGTGTCACCTTTAAACACCAACGGTAAAGACAACGTTTAAGATGAGATTGCAATCATCAGGTCAATAAAGTAACAGACTCAAACACCAAGTCATGTCATTGTCAACAGCACTGAGATTTGTGAGAAGCGATTAAAGAGGCACTGATGTATCATGTGATCCAGTGCATTTGTGTTTGGTGTGCAGGGAGACCAGGGTTGCGGCAATTGAAGATGAATGTACCAGTGCCGCAACCAGACCCATAAGTACGGGATTGCATGCAAAGAACGGCTCAACTGCTACTACTCCAGTGCACTTTTGTTTGCGTGTTTAGTGCTCGTGTAATTATCTTGGAATCGTGGCGTTTTTTATGATGCTGGTGGTAGTGGTCTTCATTATTTACCAAAATCGATTATTGCAGTGGGCAATTTGAGTTTAAAGAATTACTGGAACGTTGTCGTGCCAAGAACAGATTGCTACTGCTGAAGATGAGTGACACGAAACACAAGATTCGTGTGTTCGCTTATTATGGACAATTTTCGTTGCCTCAATTAATGATATCGGTCGGTGTTTGCACTGTTGCACTGCCTCGCCATCTCCATATCCAACGAGAGGACAGGCACGGGCAGTGACGTGCAGATTGTAACGAACTCAAATAGCCGAGTTTGTCGAACGAAGCAGCACTAGATCGGTTAAGCAGTATGCAAGATGCAATCGAGGAGGAGTGAGATATCAACATCAGTATACGTACAACAACAACAAATTACTATTTCGTGTCATCAATTGAAGTAACGACTTCTTGGCTTGTCATCTCCAAAGGCCAAACATGCAAACAAGCCAAAGCAATCGCATTATGCATTGCTGATGAAACAGTATACGAGTGATACTTAAAGATGTGGAACTAACTAGATGAGGATGGATAATCTTGAAGATCAATGTGAGGCGTTATGAGTGGTGACAGCACGAGAGGGAAAGCAACAACAATGCACCGAAAAAAAACATTTTTACAGCATATATGTCTGCATGTGTGTTTGTCTATGCAAACATTTGTGCAAAGTTGAACTAACCACACACTAACGAGTGAAACACTCAATTGTGAGAGTACAAGAATGTTTAACAGTGTACCTTGACACTCATGGAACAATAAGAAACAAAGTCCGCACTGAACAGTTCGAGACTATTTGAGACTGATCGACATTGTCACAGAAGGGTTAGAGTTACAAGGTAAGGTACTATGCAAAGTCAGTATTTGAGACAATGAATAAGTCTCGGTAACAAAGATGCAGATAGTGGTGCCAACTAGATGTAGCTCACTGCGTGGGGATCGATAAGATGGACGGTCAATGATTATCAAGATTGGGTGAGGGAACCGAAGAGAGAGAGAGAGAGAGAGAGAGAGAGAGAGAGAGAGAGAGAGAGAGAGAGAGAGAGAGAGAGAGAGAGAGAGAGAGAGAGGGAGGGAGAGAGGAGGGAGAGAGTAAGAGAGAGAGAGAGAGAGAGAGAGAGAGAGAGAGAGAGAGAGAGAGAGAGAGAGAGAGAGAGAGAGAGAGAGAGAGAGAGAGAGAGAGAAAGCACCAAGCACCGCAACAGAAGCACATTGACACGGAAGACAAGGGTGTGTGTGTTTGTGTGTGTGTGCACATATAACATCATACAGCAAAACGCTGTGCACAAAAGGAGGTAGATAAGAGATTCCTCAATTTATTGCTCAGGACAGAGTATCAAAAGAAAGATCAAACACTACAGACACACAAGTGACATTAACATGAATGGATTCGGTTGAGGAAACAGAAGCGAAAGACAAGATGAGTGGGAATAGAAAAGGCGAACATGCACAAACCAACAAGAAGACTGCCGAGCGCACAATGTACGGAGAGTGACAGACTTGTCGGTGTGCGTTTGTGTGTGCCAGTGCACAGTCTGTCAATAACAAATGTACAAGTACACGGCTGATAAGACAGGTCTGCCCGATAACTCATGCGCATTTGTGTTGGTTTACTTGAGTCAAATCGACTATTCGAACTCATCAACCACCAATCGATGACACAGTCACTGCACACGCTGTCTGTTCAGTTGGCTTTTGTCACTTACCTCGTGCTAACTTATCTGTGCTCGTGTTGACACCCTCGCTCTCTACTACAACTCTCCTCTCTACTCTGCACTGTTTTGAGTAATATTATCTACAATGGATTCCATATATGCAGTTCAGTCAAACTCTACACTTGACGCCGCTTCTTCGTCCTTCCCTTCTTCTTCACCTGCAAAAGACTTGGATACTTCCACCGTGACTACTAACTCGAGTTGTAACACCCGGGAAGATGTCACCTTTCCACTTTTCTATCTAGGCAGAGTTGTTGTCTACCGCAAAATGAGAAACATGTTGTACAAGCAATGCAACTAATTTCAACGAAACTTATTACCACATAACCTATTGTTGATACTGTCCATTGTATTCTGATTCCATTATGTTCACTGAATTATTGTACACTTGTATGCAGTGAGTCAACTAAATTAATAACACACAATAAAATTCAATTTCGATATCAATAAACGACTCATTAGATGTATTCGGGTGCAATGCAATCCAATGCAAAGTTCTGCGAGAGAAGTAAGGTTATAAAGAGAAAATACGCTTGCCAATGGTCGTGGTCGAACATATGAACACAACAGGTCAAACACAGACAGACCGACTACTCGAACTAGAATGCTGACTGAGGCACAGAAAAGAACGAGTACACACAGACACACGCACACTTCAATGTAAGTTGTGTCCTCAGTTGTGAGCTGTGGCCACAAGCCTAATGGTAAGTTGTGTGTCCACAGTCCGGTGAGTTGGGTCAAATGGTTCAGGGCATTCAAGACAAACACATAAATGTTTGCCTATGTAAATCGAACTATAAAATGCAGTGTGCCATTGTTCACACCATCAAGTCGGTAATTACGACTCAATTATTTCTTTTACTGGTGCACTAAGTCAAGCTCCTTCTCGAGTTCAATTATACTTTCACCAGCACAGACTTGAATGTTGAAAGATTGCCATTGCATCTCTAACACTTTGTACAGATAATCCCAAGTTGCTCAGTATTGTCATCCATTTTCTTCAACTCAGATTCCGAGTAGGACTACTCAAGTAAAAGGTAAATAGAGGAGTTGAGATTACTGAAGTTTGTGAATGAGACAAGAAAAACAGAACATTAGAGACACACGAAACAAGCAGTTAACAGAACAACTACACTGCACAGACACCGAAATTGCATTGACTGAAAACTGGTATGTGAGGTAGGTGAGCTCAGGACAAGAGAAGTTAAGTGGTGGCTGTGACTAATGGGTTTTGTTCTCAACACAAATGCACCAATACCTATGCATGTGCCTTTTGTAAAGTAATCACACGATCATCTATCACGGAGTACACATCGAAAATGGTTGCCAAGCAAGCGGTCTCTCGTCATCGGTGTTTGCCTCATTCCTGTCGCCATGCTGATGCTACTCATGCATCTCGCATTGAGGCACTCGATCCAGTTAATTAGCCCTAAGAGCAGAGCTCCCTCCATTCAGCTACATACTTGTTGTTCTTCTTCTCCATGTCGATTTATCCGATAACTCTTATCGGAAAGAGAACGCCACTAAGTGAACACTGCACCGTGTAAGCAATCATTTGTAGTGTCCAACCGAGAATGAACGTCTCTAGTTCATTCAATGGTACAGTGAGTTACACTAATGGCTCAATGAACAAACTCGATGCCTAATAATAAAACATCGACTGTACTAATGTTGAGTCGTGTCAAATAAGACATAACATACATGCATAAATGTATGATCAATAGCCTGTGGCACAGGGAGACAGTACGCAGTGTTTTGATCGAGCCAACACCAAAGCTCACCCAAGTGAGCCATAACTCTCCATTGTCTCTCTACTGCATGACAAATGCCCAAACTGTTACTCGCAGTGTCTGTACATTATCGGATAGGCAAGTCATTCAGTGCATTTACCTGATGTTCGATGTGTGTTGATGAAAAGTTCAGTTTAATCAGTCTGACTCACTCGCACTATTTCTCATTTCGTTTGCTGTACGCACACAAGCGTGCATGCACAGTCTGTCTGCTTGCTGATCGTTATACTGACGGCTTGTCTCTTCGGCCTGTTTATTCAATCCTCTTTCACTCCTCTTTTTGTGTTATTTCGCCAACAATAGTGCCTTGTTAGTTTATCGAACCAAATCACTTTTCCATTGTTCATCACGACGTCTCGCCTTCACCTGTGTACTTCAAGCATAGCACCATGAGTTCTGACAGCAATCGAAGTGGCTCTGCTGATGGAGGCCTTACATCAAACTCTACTACTGGTGGTGTGGCTGTGTCAAATGGTGAGACGGAGTTGAGTAACCTGCTGGAAATCTCACGAGCTGAGAACCAAATACTTGAGCGCAAGCTGAGCATCACAGTAAAGGAACATCAAAATGAAATATTTCGATTGACACTGTCTAATATGGAACTTAGATTGCAGCTCAAGATTCAGGAGGATAAGTGGAATGATAAGTTTCAAGGGTTGTCAAGGTATTTATCGGTATGAGTTGACTGTTGTTGTTTGACTAATACTCTTTTGTATCTTCTCTGTAGTGAACTGAGCGAAATGAGAAAGGAGAATAAGAAATTGACGGAAAACAATCTCGCACTGGCAGCACAAATCAAACATATGTTCAATGAGCAAACGAAGCACCTGAATGCCCTTCCATATGTGCCATTGAGAATGATTTTCTCGTGTTTGCCACCGCAAGATGTGCTTCAGATGGGACGTGTCTGTCCTGCGTGGAAATCGTACCAGACGGATATTGTCTCCAAAGTTCGTTCAGTCAGTCTACTGGTTGGAGAGCCACTCACTGACCTCCCGTATGTGCTCAATTTTTATGATTTCTTCAACAATCCCCATCTAACAAGACTACTCAACAACGATGGCTCGTCAATGTACAAGTTTGCAGACAAATGGTTCAATGTTCGATACTCTACCTTTCGTTCTGACACAGTTCAATTTCTGTACGATATTCTACCGAACATTGCCACACTACGTATCATCATCAATGATATCACGTACGAAGTGTTAGATCCTGTGATTGAGTTGATTCAGAAGTGGTCATTGAAGCTGATTACACTAAAATTGTGGTGTAATTTCTTGGAAGAGGATGGCAAACCACTGTCAATGAAGGTGGTGCATCTGTTGAATGTGATCAACTCGTTGAGTGAGTTGAAACATCTCAATGTACACTTAATCCACAACCTCTACCCTGACACTGAAGATGCCCCAAGACTGCAGCCATACTTTCAATTGCCCATTCTGGCTCGGTTACATCAATTTAGCTTTTACAGTTTAGACAACCTACGTGAAACCCCATTGTTAAATGCTCTGGTTGAATTTGGCACTTCCAATCCTAACCTGACTTATCTTCAGTATGGCAATCCTGAAACTCACACTTTCTATACGAGAGTTGCTCATCAATGGCCAAATGCTGTCGCACGAATCAATTCACTAATATGCTTGGTTGACTTTGAATTAGAGCGAGACCTAACAGCAGTACAACCCATATTATCTCGGTTCTCTGCCTTGACCAAATTAACTTTAATTCTCGATCCTGAGAGTCTCAAGTTCTCTAATCTGATTAACTCACTCTCTTCATTGAAACGATTGGACCGTCTTCAACTTGTTTTCGAACTTTCAGAGTTACGCTCTCATTTTGGTCCACTGTCCAGAGACGACAACGTTCCTCAGTCTCGAATTCGCCAACTCACCTCAGTGAAGATGTTGTCTCTTTTTGTCATGGGCAACACATATTCGGACCTTGAATCAGCCCACTGGGGCTGGGCATTTCCCAATGTTCAAGTCCTCGAATTGGGTGTCGATCCTGAGGATGATGTGTTGCCTGGAATGCAGGATATAGTGCAACCATTTGTGCAGTGTCCCAAGTTGCGCCACATCTTCACAATCACCTGCAAAGAAGCGTATGCTAATTGGACGGATTGGTCTGAGTGGACAGAGTGGAATGTGCTCGAGACTGATGGAACGAAAACGCTTCACAAGGTTGCGTGTCTTTGAGGTACTGTGAATGGTGTCAAGCCAACAAGTCTCTGTCCAATTGTGTTTTATTATTTATTTGTTTTTATTGTTGTTCGTTGTTTCAAACAACCTGAATTGGTTATTTTATCATTATTTATTATTAAAGTTTGATCTTATATATCAGTCGTGTAATCGATGTCATTTAAATGGCCAATTACAGTGAGATTGTTCTTGTTGGTCTGCAAACTCTTCGAATCACACATGTGGAAGTGATGATCATGTCTGTGTGAGTATCATTGCTAATAGTCCTGCTTTGACCTAGAGGCTAAAGGCCACTACAACCATTGGCGCACTGTATCACTGCTGCCTGAGAAGCAATTCCTTCATAGTACTGCACTCATCCACTCGGCTTCAAGTTGCGACTCACCTTTTTGGTGATGTTCTGTCTGTTCCAGAGGCACATTCTCTTGTTGTACTCTTCACACTTTGTACACTAGTGAGAAATGCACTATTACGTGATGATGGTAAAACTGTTGAAAGCAGATTGCTACAGGTGTCAACGCGTAAGCCCAAAGTAAGAACCTATGCAAGAGCTAGATCATACTGTGGTAATGAACCTTGTCCAAGGTATGAACGATCATAATATGTTGAAATGTTTGTGTGGAACTACAAGTGGCAATCGACTATGTTTGGATTATACTTTCCAAATTGTATTGAGTGTATCGTGTCATCAAGAAAGATGACTAACACTTAATCAACCGGGACAGTTACCACGAGCTCAACTACACCATCTATGAGTCCGTGTACAAATCAGTTAGATGAGGTACAATTTAGGTAGGTCAATTTGAATCGTAATTTTCAATATCATACAATGTAATTTATTGTCATTGAACAGTAGAAGTATCCACTGATCAGTGTTCTTACGAACGTATAGACTCAATCGATTAAACGCAGACAGACTTAGCACTCGAACTAGAATGTCTACAGAGGCGATGAATAGGACGAGTGTACACATGCAGACATGAATGAGAGTTGTGTCATCAGGTGTGGCCGTTTGACACAAACAAGCAACCGCTCTAATTAATTAACGCAAAAATAATCTTGTTTATTAATAGTAATTATTATAACATAATTTCAGAACAAAAAATTAAGAATTAATTAGTAAAGTAATCAGAAAAAATGCGAAATAACACAAAGTAAGGTACACTCAACGAACGGTAATTGATCATAATAATAAAAAATAGAATAATTACTAACGCTTAGATAGATCTAAAGGACTGCTGGGATAAATCTCGTTGAGCTCATACTCGAAACTGACATGACCGTTCACCTTATCGAACACAATCTTGATCAGATGATCGGTAGTGATCATATACTTGACACCGTTGCTGTAGTTGAGCGCTTTCTGCCTAATGTCCTCTGCCGAATGAAGTGCTGCAGTGGCAATTGCTTCCTGTGATTGAACAAACAGTGATTTACACTTGATCGAGTTTCGGTCGTTCAACAGTTCTTGAAGCTAAAGGACGAAAATGTTATCAAGTGACATTGTTCTCTAATAGTTTGAACTCACCTCAACAACAATCTTCTCCACAATCAAATCGAGTGTGTATGCAGTGTAGGCCTTGTTCCCAAACTTGTCTCGAAGCTCGTCCTTGTACTGTTCCGCGGTGAGCTTCTTGTCCAACATCATTTTCACCAACACGATCAAACAGGTGAAATAGTCACTTGTTGGAACACCTTCTGGAGGAATTGACAATGAGTTATACAATCGAGATTATATAGAACCATAATTACCATTCTTCTTGGGAACGAATGGCTGTCTACTGTTTGCGCACTTTTCCTTCTGTTGCTCGAGTTCATCGTTCTCCAGCTTCACCAGATCGTACTCAACATTTTGGATGTGTCGCAATCGTTCACAAAGTAGAATGTACAACCGGATGAAGTAGTACCAGTTGTCGTTCCCATAGAAAATCTTAGACTTTTCCAATTGGTACTTGCGTTTGAATAGTATGTCCGGCATAAATTGAGTCAACTTTTCTTTGATTGCTTTCTCACGTCTCAATTGGATCGATGGATGTTTCAGCACAAAATGCATAATCAACTCGTTGGCCACCTTCATAAAGGTCTCAAGTGGATACTGTTTGAGCAGCATTGCTGGTTGACCACCATTCGCTTGTTCACGATGGGGCATAATTTCACGAGACATCGAGTCGCGTTCCAACTGCTTCGAGTCGTCCTCACGAAAAGTGGCACCGAGAACATCCAACGATTTCAAGTAGACAGCGTCAGTTTCTTGTCTCCATTCCATGAAAAAAGTCCTCCTGCTCCCGTTTCCATTCATCATACTTCTCACACAATCGATAGTGCACCTGTGGCACAGCAATGGCAGGAAAACGACGAAGTTCGCGATAGATCAAGTCGAACTTATCTTGGCCATAGATGCGTTCAATAGATTTGCGGTAGATTTTGCCTGATGATCCGTTTAGGTTATGGTCCAACCTAAGTGAATCGATAGTAGATTATAAGTTAAAGGTTTGGTTATATATAACAAACTAACGTAAACTCCACTAACTTCGAAGGATCATCTTCCCGAATCTGATCAATCTGATCAATAAGTTTTGCCAAGTGGTCCATGGTGGAGCGAGTTGTTTCAATCACATGATCCAAGTGTGCTCGCTCATTCTCCATTCGAAACATGTCGTGAACAGCATCATGTTTTGTTTCATTCGCCTTATAGTCAACACCACAGATTGCCAAAGAGTCGTTCAGTACATTTTCACCCAACCAGCTTTTGCCTGAGCACTTTTCATCGCTGTGAAATTTCACATAAGATGTGCCAACACGCTCCAAATCGGATGCATCAATCACAATTAAATCATCATTAGACTTTGGTGAGGCAGCTTGAGGATTGACCGTGTTGGATGATGAGTTTAGACTTTGAGATTGATCAAATTCATTAATCAGATTGCGGCTAACACTTGAGGCACTCGGTAATAGTAAATCAGCATCCATTTCATCAAAATTGGGATAAAACAAGTTGGCTTGAGGTGAAACTGATTGAACACGAACTTGTTCCACACTCTCAGTTGAGTAATCGTTGCTGGAGTGAATGCTCATGTTACTAAAAGAAAGATCGATGGGAGTAGAGGTAACTGTTGAAGTAAATGAAGATGGCATGTTGGCACAAGTAGGTTCAAACGAGGAAATTAAATTTGATACTAAAGTGCTACAAGATCGAGTAGTCGGGCGACTTGCTAGAGTAGGTTTGCATCTTTGCTTTTTGTCACTTTTGATTGTATTGCTTGTGACGGTTTCAATACGTTTCGGGCTAGGACGTGACTCAGATTGGGTTGAGGCCATCTTGTCACTACTAATCGAAAGTGGGCTTGAAACAGAGTCAACCTTACTTTTAAGGCTTTGACTGTTCTGAGATTCAGAAAATAACTTGAGTAAAGGAGAAATGTCCCGGATAGTCGTTGGCTGAATAAAATCAAGACGCTCCACCGATGATGCAAATTTCTGTTGAGGGAAAGTAAGCGACTTTGGAGTTATGTTCCCACTAGAGCTCGACTGTGTAGATTCACAACGTTTTGGGTTTGATGAAGTCTTAGATCGAGTAGCGTAAGGTGAAGTGGGCAACTTGTTGGTGTTAGTAATAATAACTTGACTAGTAGTTTTCGTATCAAGACGTTTTGGAGTTGAGCACATTTGAGATTGGGTGGAACTAGATGGTTCTGTGGTTGGTGAGGTTTCTTCACTATTGGCTGACATTGTAGATACACGGCGCTTAGGAGTTGATGGAGGTAGAGTTGACTTGGCTGACCACGACCTGGTAAACGGCCGTGGTGTAAGTGATACGTCATCGCTGGTGACTTGCTTCACCGATGCACGACGCTTCGGAGTTGTGGGAATTAGAGGTTGAGTGGATTTGGTCGAAATAGACGACGGTGGAGAAAGTGACACCTCATCACAGGTTGTCTTTATCGAGGCCCGACGCTTCGGTGACTGAGTAGTAATAGAAGAAGTAGTAGGCGAGCTACTTTTGTTCGTGGTTAGTCCTCGAACACCAAAATGATCACCACCATCAGGGCCGTTTCCACTCATGTAGTTACGGAATTCCTCCACCAGATCGTCTGAGCTCTGAAACAGTGTGACTACCTGTAAAGAGAAAGCACCATTTAGAGTTACTCACATTAGTCAGTGTTGAACATACCTCAAAGTAGATCTCATTCACAACATTGCGCCTCTCCATAATCGGCATATGCTTCACAACACATTGCAGCTCGTGAAACTTTTTCCAAATCGCCAGAAACTTCTTATAGGTGCCTGGCTTGCTTGCGTATCGTTGTTTCACTTTCTTCACAAAATCCGCACTAAAAGTAGATGAGCCAGGAGAGGGGATGGAAGCTTTTGTTGGAGTTCGGGAAGAAGACATTTTCTGGTGTGACAAAAGAGAGGGCGAACACGATCAGAAAAGGGTTAGTCTGAAGGACCAAAAGAGAGCGACGAAAGAGAGAAGTTACTCGAACAACACACAAAAGCACAATGCTGTATGAGTGACGAGTGAGTGAGAGGTAGGAGAGTGAGAGCGCGTTTGTTGCCAGTCATCGCGTGAGAGCACGATCACATTCGATTTGTCATCGCTGGCGTCCACAGAGGACGTTACACCGCATGACTGTGAATGTGCTGGTAGATTAGATTTGATGTGTTCGTTGTTCAACTAAATGACACCGTGTACTTCTCACATCTGTTGTCTGTTGCGCTAAAGTCCGAGCGTGAATATTGCGTGCGTGCAAATTAGTACCGTAGCTACAACCTGCATATTCTTAAACCTTTCTTTTTTTTTTTTTTATCTTGTTTTTTTTTGGTTGTGCTTTGAACTCCTAAACCTTTATTTTTTTTTTTGTTTTTTGTTTGAGTTTTTGTTTTTTATATGGTTTGTGGTTATTTTTTTTTTTTTTTTTTTTTTGTTGTTTTTGTTCATGTTCATGATCATCTAACCGAGTACATCAGTGACCAAGCCAGATGCAACAAAAGCACAAATGTCATATGACCCATTGCACAATCGTGTGAATTAGTGTCAAGTAGATATTGTTAATGTACTCGGACAGTTGCATTACACACATCATACTAGTTGCCATCAATTTCGTTATGATCGCTTCATTCCTAAAGGGCGCAGTTGTATTCGGTAGCCATCATGCGAGCAACAAATCTAATTTTCAGTAATGGCCAAACACGTGCACGCACGGGGCATACACACAGGCCAATTTGCAGTTGCCACTAATCGAAAGGAATCAATCTCGATAGTTCATTCAAGATGATGAACGATTAAAAAGGTCAATGTAGTGTTGGTACTGTTGCGGGTTTTAAGGGATTCTTGTGTAGTGAGTTGTACTGAATGTGCAGTGATTTGACAGACATGGCATACAATAATCAGCTTGTTACATGTGTGCTTCTTCACTGTACACTGAATGGTTCACGCGGTCTCGACACTGCCAACCAACAACCGCAATGAACAGTCTGGTTGAGAAGCTACGGCGTGATATGTGAGAGCATCGAATCCAGAATGTGCTCGTTGCCGAAGATAATCAGAGGGTTCTAGCATTGGTTGCATGATTTGCCGAAGCAAATTAGACTATGAACAGTGGCGAGAATGGCTCATTGGTGGTGATGCTTGATCGATGATGATAACAAGATTATGATTCACTTTGCGGTAGCAACTGACTGACACATCAAACCACATCGGCGCCATCATCTAGGGATCGACTATGGCATATTGTGCTTTGATCAGTGTCACATCATTCAGAACGCATCGAGTGGTGCCGGTCATTACGTGCACGGATTGCGGTGTGGAACTGTATCCACCAGTGCTCCGCACAATGTTCACTTCAGTTGCTCAAGTCTATTATAAGTTTGGATTGCACTCGCACGCTCTCGGTGGAGTGATGCCACATGATGCCAGTGAACACACAATCGCCAGTACTTTGCTGCCAACGGCCAACTGATTGTAGTGTTCGGCACAATGCTCATTGTAGCTGATGAAATTAATCTAATAATTAGTGTGGATTACACTCACCCGCACTGTGGCCCAGGCCGTAACTCACTCCAAAAGTAACACAAAGAGATTACAAAACGAGATTGAACTCGTTCCTGAGGATAATCCTCCTTTCTTTCTTTCTAGAGAATCTCTTACAAGCCATGTACACCTCGACGTCCTCTTCGGCATCGTCCGCTTGGTCCTCGAGAATGTCATTCTATTTCAAATTCATCAAATTGATGTCTTCATTGTTCTACGCAGTTGAGATTTTTGTACGGCAGCTTTGTCCACTGCTCATTCTATTCGACACATTTGCACAAGTGATCTGAGTATTTCGAACCGGAGTGGCAGTCACCGCAGTTGGTGTTGGTGGCACTGATGACGAAGATAATGCCTGGGCATCGTTCGCCATGAAACTTTCTTCAAACTATCCTTTGGGCTGAGGAAACAGACATAAATAGAGATAATAACAAGAATGTTCACTGAGGCCAGATCGGTGTAATACAAGCTCGGTCCGAGGCACTAGACTTTGATGTTGGCACAACACTCGCTCAAATCGATTCTGGCTATGGTGGCTTGTCTGTTTGTTTGGCTGACTGGTCTATCAAAGAGTGGAGAGGATGTGAAAGTGAACTGCGAGGGATAGAGAGCACAGGCACACAAGTGCCAAACTGCCATCACTCGAACGTTCTCCATCAGGCACCAATGCCTTAGTGATGATAGCAAGAAGTCACCGACTGGTCGGCCTGGCTGTAATCGCCATAGAATGATCACATAGATCGGTACCGATTGATCTATGATTACCAATTAGCCAACCGAGCCATTTGCCAGTCTACTGGTGCCAGTGCACCACAAGCCTGATCGATATGTTTGTGCTGTGTGTGTTGCATCAGCCTGTGCGAATGAGCGTTCATATTAGCGGTGATGGTGGTGGTGGTGACGAATGCATACCAATGGCTTTAAGTGCGGCCATAGGATTGAGTACATGTGTACTGGCAATGTATGCCTTTGTTTGCTCAGTTTAGTGTTGCTTGTGATGGTGCTGGTGGTGATTGGATCGAATTTAGATTTAGATCAGTCTCGAGTGAGCAGTTGACATCTTCAACATCTTCGCTCTCACCTGTGGCACATCAAACGAGAGAGTAATAAAAAACAATCGATACGTGCCAGCCATCGACATCATAAACATCATCAACAACATTGGTAACATTCAATCAATCTATGTAAACTTTTATAATTACAATCACAAATAGCATAATAAACTTAAAACAGTATAAGTATCACTTTAGAACATATAATAAAATAAAACAGTCAATTCAAGGTCAACTGCTGTTTTAAATCTTCTATTGTGAGATTTTGCAAGTCTAAATCTTCATCTTCATCAACACTGATGATTACTGAAATATGGTGCAGTGATGAGCAGTCGGCAAGTGGCATCATCACGTGAGACATACAGAAAAGCATTTCCTCTCGGGCCACCAACAGACCATCTTCTTCCTGCTCATTGTATTCGCAAAGGCCGCACTGTCGATTGCCTTGTTCTGCTACCCCAATGTACGCACTCACAGCCTGCAAGTTTGGCATTGTGTAGGGAATGTTGAACAGGGACAAGTCGTTGTGGTTCATTAGATTTGCGACCACCAGTCCGAGGGTCTTGACCGATGGCAGGCGACAAAGTGCCTCTTCACTTTCATCCTCGTCATTAAATTGAAAGTTGGGAATCGTGAGATGCAGATGAATCACTTGGTTCAATTTGGACAAACAACGAAAGACAGACTCAATTGGCGACTGTTCAATCGGTTGAATGGTGAGATCCAGAGAAGTGATAGCATTGAAGTTCGAACAGAAACGTTCGAGTTCACCAAGCATCAGATCCACACCATGAATAAGATCGAATTGACCACAAAACTGTCGTCCAAATCGGTAATAATCTTGCAATTCAGTATCTGGCCACCAAAGGTGACGGTGGTACGAAAGCCTGAGTGTGGGATTAGGAACAGCGTTAGCGCGGATTGTATTCAGTAAAACATCATTAGTGTCTTGGGAGTAAAAGTAGAAGCTTGCCAGTTGAGCCAGGATTGGAAACTCTAGTTGGACATCTCTGCCAAATGTACTGAAGCCAAAGTTAACGAACAAAAGCGACAAGCGTCGAAGTGATGGCATTGAATTGATTTCTGTTAGGAGATTTGGGCATGCAAAAGTTCGGGCGAAAGGCATAATTTCTTCAGAATCTATGCGTAACTTGAGCGACACCAAATTGAAATGATACTGAAGCAGCAAAAGGACAACATTGAACTCAAGCTGATGGATAGTTCTTATTCGGATAGCCACCTTGAGAGTGGTCAAATTGGGAAAGGTGACTTTCACTCGAATCAGTGCATTCATGTCCAGACTGTCGATCTGTATCGAGTCAAACGAATGCAGTCCCGGTTGAGGGTACATGAAGGTGCCATCATCGTTGAGCACGCTTCTCGCTTGATCATGCACTGGTGAGGTGAAGTCGGCAATGGAACCAGCGACCACCAGTGTCAGTTGACGTACTTTCCGAGCCGTCTTTCGCTGCAACATTAGCCAATATTTGCACACGAGTGGCACCACAAGAAGAAGTTCACGTATCGGTACACGAGAAAATACCATCTCTAGGCATAGTTCGGGAAGAAAGTTGACAAACCAAACAACAGTTGGATCTAAGAGAAAATGCGAGTACAATTAGTGTGAGTTAGATGTAAATGAGTTTGTCAACACATACCAGGTAGAGTTGCCACCGCTTCAGTGTAAAGATGGAGACAGACTTGCTCAAGAGTGGCCATTTGGTGTCGAGTCAACAGTGCAGCAGGACTGTCTTGTGCCAGGATACGACCACGAAACATTACTCCGATCTGGTTCGCCATCTCAGCCTCGTCAATGTACTGGGTGGTGATAAGTACGGTGACATTGTCTTCCTCACAGAGACGGACTAAATACTCCCAGAACGCTGTGCGCATCAGTGGGCCCATGCCAGCAGTAGGTTCTTCCAGAACGAGAAGAGATGGCATGTGGATGAGAGCGATTGCCAGTGACACTCGACGTTGCTGTTGGCAACACATCTGCCCGATCTGTGGTGGTATGTCGATCAGTTGGCCAGTCAGAGGCAAGTCAAATAACTGAGCCAAAAATAGAAATCGTTCTTCGAATAGGATGTCACTCAGTCCATAGCGAGTGGCATAGTTGCTCAGTGTTTCACGAATGGTCAACTCGGGTGATAGACGAATGTTTTGCGGTAAGTAGCCAACAGTAGAGCCGAGCACACGAGCCGAGTGTGGTGGTTGACCGAATACAGAGATAGAGCCAGAGGTGAGGTTGTGCATGCCAAGGATGCATCGAATGAGCAAAGACTTGCCACAACCACTTGGACCGAGAATGGCATAGATTGAACCACGAGGTGCATCGAGGGAGAAGCCACTAAGGACATTAAAGACAGGGACATTGTTGTGGTACGACAGAGTGACATCACGGGCGTAGATGGCCACCTCTTGAGGAGCATTGATCTGGTCGGCCTCGACTTCGGGGATGCCTTCCGCTTGCATTATGAGGAAAACTCAAACAGATGAGAGGTATAGACCAAAACAAGGTAGAGAGCACCAAGTCTAGAAGAGAGAACAACAAGACAACAACAACGCACGAACATCCTACTACTGCTAGAGACAATTTCACAGTTCTGTTCTCAGTGCACCGAGGCGATTAGATTGGTTGGATAGAATGTGCGGAAGAGCTATTGTGATTGACAGTGGAAAGTTTTGGCTTGTTCAACTGTGTGACTTTTTCACTTCAGTTTCGATCATTTGCCAGCAGTGCAACTATATCCACATGAAGCCATCTCGTGTTGATCAAATTGGTGCCATCAATTCCTCAAAGCGACAATATATCCTGCAAGATGTGAGCACTGCGTGCACTGTCATACGAGACAATGTTGTGAGATATTCTGTGGGGCAGTTGAGCCAAGCAAATTCATTGATCCAGCACGACGGTAAAGGTGTCAGTAGTTTGACGGGGGGCAACAACATTTTGTAGTGCGGCAACAACATACATATAAAATGTAGACAGCATTTGGTAGTGGAGGCGGCTATTTCGGTTTACCATCATTGGACAACATATGATCTCTGGTTTTGGACACTTGACACTTGACACGACAAGACAGTGAGCCATCACTTGGTGACTCGTTCAGGACAATGATGAACGAGTGAAACAAGTGACATCACTGATGAGCAATGTGTTTCAGTAAATAGTGCTCCCAGAAGGACTATTTCATTATGTCCACACCAACGGTAAAGGCAACGTTTAAGATGAGATTGCAATCATCAGGCCAATAAAGTAACAGACACAAACACCAACTCATGTCATTGTCAACAGCACTGAGATGGGTGAGAAGCGATGAAAGAGGCACTGATGTATTATGTGATCCAGTGCATTTGTGTTTGGTGTGCAAGTAGACCAGGGTTGCAGCAATTGAAGATGAATGTACCAGTGCCGCAACCAGACCCATAAGTACTGGATTGCATGCAAAGATGAACGGCTCAACTGGCACTACTCCAGTGCACTTTTGTTTGTTTGTGTGTTTAGTGCGCGTGTAATCATCTTGGAATCGTGGCGTTTATGATGGTGTTGGTGGTAGTGTTCTTAATTCCTTGCAAAAATCGATTATTTCAGTCGGCAATTTGAGTCTAAAGAATTACTGGAACGTTGTCGTGCCAAGAACAGATTGCTACTGCTGAAGATGAGTGATACGAGACACAAGATTCATGTGTTCACTTATTATGGACAATCCTCGTTGCCTTAATTAACCCATAATCGCATAGCTTTAAAAAGTAGGCGGCATGCACAACATGAGATTCAGAGTCTCACCTTCTACCGTTCATTGCGCGCGCTAACACATCGCAGTTCTCCTCTTGCTATCCGCAGGCCTAGGCACACGCACGCACACACAGACCACACTCGCAGGGTCCTTTGGAGGAGAAGCATTGCTGGAAGGTACAGCTGACGCGACTTTACTTTGCTTTTTGGCGTTCCAGGAACAAACCACTGGGTATTTGGACATTTAAAGTGACTCAAATGATGCTTAGATATATTCTTTACACATAACTAAAAGCGCTTTAGCGTGTGCTTTATAGATTACTAGCAACAGCTTTTCAAAAATCAAGGTGAGATTCCGAATCTCATGCTGTGCGATTATGGGTTAATGATATCGGTCGGTGCTTGCACTGCCTCGCCATCTCAATATCCAACGAGAGGACATGCACGGGCAGTGACGTGCAGATTGTAACTAACTCAAATAGCCGAGTTTGTCGAACGAAGCAGCACTAGATCGGTTAAGCAGTATGCAAGATGCAATCGAGGAGGCGTGAGATATCAACATCAGTATACGTACAACAACAACAAATTACTATTCCGTGTCATCAATTGAAGTAACGACCTCTTGGCTTGTCATCTCCAAAGGCCAAACATGCAAACGAGCCAAAGCAATCGCATTATGCATTGCTAATGAAACAGTTCACGAGTGATACTGAAAAGATGCGGAACTAACTAGATGAGGATGGATAAGATTGAAGATAAATGTGAGGCGTTATGAGTGGTGAGAGCACGAGACGGACAGCAACAACAATGCACCATAAAAAAACATTTTTACAGTATATATGTCTGCATGTGTGTTTGTCTGTGCAAACAGTTGTGCAAAGTTGAACTAACCACACACAAACGAGTTCAACACTCAATTTTTAGAGTACTAGAATGTTCAACAATGTACCATGTTACATGTATACAAGTGACACTCACATGGATAGATACAATTAAGGAGATTAGGACAGAAGTAAGAGACGAAATGAGTGGATATAGAACAGGCGAATCAGCCACAGACCAACAAGACGACTGCCGAGCGCACAATGTACGGAGAGAGACTGACTTGTCGGTGTGCGTTTGTGTGTGCCAGTGTACAATCTGTCAATAACAAGTGGACAAGTCTTTCCGATAGCTAATGTACATTTGTGTTGGTTTACTTGAGTCAAATCGACTATTCGAACTCATCAACCACCAATCGATGACATTGACATTGACATGACGAGAAACTTGTCATACAAGCAATGCTTCTCACTGACCAATGAATGCATTGTCCGTGTGAGACGTGGACTCGACACCAATACTGACCTTTACCTTAGTGGCGACTTTTTTGTGACTAAGCGTGACAACGAACTTATTAGTAAGAAGGTGGAATTGGCTCAGACTGGTACCGCGATGATTGTATCATTCACTTTGGATCATCTCACTCTGGTCGTGTCATCTAACGGAAAGACATCCATCTACGACACGGACACTGTCTCCTTTGCGATGGCAACTGAATATGCTCATTGTGCTATTGTGTTGAAGCATACAGTTCACCGTTGTGTTTGTCTTGTCTTTCGTTCGGACCGTGCGGAAGGCGCCCGCAACTTTTTTGGCCACACTCTCACAGGCGTTCGATCTTCGTTTCAAGCGGTACCTCAGACAGAAGCCACCAAACCAGCAACAGTCTGCCTCAGAAGAACAAGCGACACCGAGCAGCCTCAACTCGAATCTGTACAACGAGCCCTGGTATCATCACTCGATCGATCGTGAAATGGCCGAACAGTTGGTGTGGCGTGACGGTGACTTTCTGGTTCGGAATGCAGCGACATTTCCTAATCAGTACGTTCTCGCTGGTAAGGAAGCTAGCCAATATCATCATCAACTGCTCGTGGTGGACGAGGATGGACATTGTCCATTGTTCTCTGCGCAAGATGTTTACTTCTGTGGCTCACTTTGTCAAGTACCATCAAGAGAACAAACTGCGTGTTGAAGTCAGGGATAGTCGATTTATGCTGAAGAATCCTATTCTCCGTCACATTTAGTACACGAACCCGTGAACAGTTCTTTTTTATTATACACTTTAGCTATTTTATAAACGAAACCTACACATACACTATTGCAGACACTTCCTATTGTTTACGGATTCTATAATACCCAACATGTTCAATAGACTATTGTACACTTGTATACAGTGAGTCAAATAAATTAATAACACATATGAAAATTCATAAGAAATCAATAAACGACTCATTAGATGCCAGTCTTCGGGTGCCTCGAAGCCAACAACACGTTTTGCGAGAATAGAAGTAAGGTCATAAAGCGAAAGTACACTGACCAGTGGTCGTGGTCGAACTTATGGACACAACAGGTCGAACACATACAGACCGACTACTCGAACTAGAATGCTGATTGAGGAGCAGAAAAGAATGATGCACACAGACACAGGCACACTTCAATGTGAGCTGTTTTTGCACACACTAAATTTGCTCGGTTCCTCAAATGCTTTGCATACACCAACACACACAGACAATAGGCAAATCGTTCTCGCCGATGACAAATGTCAACAATCGGTGTAAGCTGTACAGCACTATGAACCTTCTAGTTGAGGCATATTTTAAGTTGAAATTCGCTGTTTCGGCAATTTTCTGCCTGTTCCAGAGGCACATTCTCTTGTTCGACTGGACTCTTCACACTTTATACTCAAGTGAGAAATGCACTGATATTAATACATTACGGTGGTTACTAGTGTGAACCTTGTCCAGGGTATAAACGATCGTTATATGTTGAAAGGATTATGTGCGTGACTTCAAGTGACAGTCAACAATGTTTGTACTTTGCACACTGCATAAAGTGTATTGTGTCGGTGAAACAGAAGACTACCACTTAATCGATCGGGACAGTTACTACGAGCTCAACTACACCATTTATAAGTCCGAGTACAAATCATTTGGATGGGATACAAGTAGATCAATTTGAATCGTAATTTTAAATAACTAACGTGCTTGCGTATCCAATGTAATTTGTTGGCATTTGATAGTTGAAGTAGATCCACTGATCAGTGATCTTACGAACGCATAGACTCAATCGACTAAACGCAGACAGACTTAGCACTCGAACTAGAATGTTTACAGAGGCGATGAATAGGACGAGTGTACAAATGCATACATTACTGAGAGTTGTGTCATCAGTTGTGGCCTGTTGCCACAAGCAAACAAACGTTCCAATTAAATAACGCAAAGTAATCTTGTTTATTAATAGCAATTACTGAGTTTTTATTAGAACGACTCTGCTAACGACAATTTTTCTGCCTTCAATAGTTAGGGGCAGTAGCGCCCAACTTAAAATGATGACAAAAAGTTGTAAAGCCAACAGTAGAAAAAATGACTAATACAGTAAGAGTTAAAAACTGGGTGCTCTGCTCCCCTTTGGTCTATTCACAAACAACGTTACCTATTCTGAATACGCCGCTCCGTTGTAAAGTGCAAAAGCGTCACTGCAACCAGGGCCGGCGGGAGGTCATTTTTTTCTGCCATCGGGCAAGGGCGGCAAGGTCCAAGGGGCGGCATATGGTCCGAGCGGCATATGGCCGAAAGGGCGGCAGAGTGGCTGGTGGAAGGAAATAGAAGTGGTGGAAGGATGGGCGGTTGTGGATTGGAAGGTGGGCGCCGGTTGAAGAAAGAATGAAGAAAACCCAATCAGTTTTTAACAATTTGATTTCTTTTGCCACATATGACACAGACGACCTAAGTTCGTGGCCTTAAAAAATTAATGATAGCCGCTTTTCTAGGACCCTGAGATTTAGAAATCGTAATTTTAATATGAAAATTTAACTATTAGTCGATGTTGCGTAAACCAAATACTTATTCGCTGGTCCCTATTGTTGATAAAAGCCTCAAAGTCGTCAAAGTATGTCTTGCCCAGGCAGGACATTTACTGATCAAGTGGATCGGGGTGTGTTCGGTCAATTGACACTCACACATCGCGTTGGGCTCGATGTCTACTCTGGTCAGGTACTCGTGGAACTTGCCGTGTCCAAACATGAACTGGGTCATGATTAAGTCTGGCATGTTTGAGCACTTCTTTCTGTCCATGATTGTAGGAAAGAAGCGACTAGTCACTTTTCGGTAATTGGAGGTTGTCCACTGTTGGTTCAAATCAGAATTCGCTTCTTGGCTCATCACTTGCAAGAAATATGATGGCGGAATATTGTTTTACGAAATTGTGTTCAGATTCATCGCATCCTTGGCCTAATTGTCGGCTTCCTCGATTCCTTCGATCCCAACATGTGCTTTCGCCCAACTCAGACATCTGTGGTTGGAGTTTTGTCAAAGAAATTTGCGGATTTCAACTGCGAGTATGTTTCGATTTTTCTTATTGGCAATAGCTTTCAGAGAGGACTCTGAGTCACTTTTAATTGTGGCCATCATCTGTTTCTCAAGACACCAAGTGAAAGCATTCTTAATTGCAAGTAGTTCAGATTGAAAGACGCTGCACTCGTGGTCCAAGTGAAATGTTCCATGATGATGGATGCTGTTTTCTTGGTCTTTGATCACATATGCGCATCCTGTCTGTTTCCTGTTTTTGTCAGTTCGTTTTCTTTCTTTGATCAATTGCGGTTGCTTTGGACTGACGGAGCTGAGATATGAAATTCCGATTATGGCCTTCAAACGCCTCTCCCAACTCTCTTAATCCTGGATAAGTCTAGATGTAGCAAACTCACTCTGGTTTGCCAACTAACTGAAACGCATCTAACACATTTTGCCTCACTAAACTCACTCACGGAACAATCCACACGGAGCTATCCTCACGGAACAATTCGCCCGGAACAATCCGCACGGAGCTATCCTCACGGAACAATTCGCCCGGAACAATCCGCACGGAGCTATCCTCACGGAACAATCCGCACGGAACAATTCGTACAATCTGCAATTTACGGGCCAGGGGAATTATTCAATTCAATTTGTTGATTTTATTAACAATTAATCGCACGACGCAAAATTTGTTTCATTTTAGTCTCTCGATTGTATTATAAACGACAACTCGCATGAGTTTTGTTTTTATTTTTTAGATGCAATAAATAAATTAAATTGCACGACGACTACGACATTTCTCAGTTGCTGGTTCCCAAGACAATCTACATCTGAATACAATACATGGTTTTCAGGACACCTGTGTGACGAATGCACGCGGGCAAAACACAGGAAATAACAGTACACAGTGGTTTGAATAAAATGTTTAATTTGTTTGTGCGTATAACATGAGTGATTGTATGTTATTAGTAGGGGCACTTTCACTCAAACAGTGAACCGCGTATGAGGATACAACGTAAGCTTTTATAATTGAAATATTGATTGATCTAGGACTCAGCGTTGATCAAAGGCCAAGTGATCAAAAGTTGATCGAGGGTTGAGAGTTGAATGTCGAATCTTCTACACTGGGTGAGACGAGGGTTAATTTCGAACGAAACTAGCTTGCAAAAGTTAAACAACAACAAAAAAGATTATGCCTTACCCTTGTAGAACTCGGCAGACTCAGACCAATGAGTTTTATCTTGCGAGACAATCCGTGCCTCTTTATGGTACAAACATGGCATACTAGTAGCAACTGCAGTCCATAGACTCATCTTTGTTGAAACGGTAAAATGTTACCTTGGTCCCCCAAGGTAACATTTTTAGGGGGCGGCAGCTAGGTCCCGGGCAAGGGCGGCAAAAAAACCGCACCGGCCCTGACTGCAACAATGAAATACTGCTGGTGATGCTGTTGTTGTCACTTTTGAGTTAGTGTTTCGTGTTGATGTTTGCAAATATGTACTGATTTGCTCAATTTTCCTAGGAAAACACCAGAACATGGCCTAAATTTGTTTCATTCGTTATTGAAATTTCCATCACTACTTCTATTGTGCTGGTGGGTGCTATGACAAAGTTAGCTCACAGCTGACAGTGCTTGGAGAAATGAGCTTGTTTGGGTGTCTTCTTTTGTTTGAGTTTTGTGGATCAACATGAATATTGTGAATTAGCATCATCAACAGTAATGAAAATGATCATCAAATAAGAAACTTTTAACAGAAATTTTCTTGGTTTTACACCAAACCAAACCCAACCAAACACGTCTGAACAGGTTTCAAAACATGGTTAAGAAAACAAAACAATGGCAGAGGCACTACTGTGATTTAGTTCTGTATGGATTTCTTTACTCGTGATTTTATCTCTACATTATTGTTTGGTATCAATAACAAAGCTCATTATGGTAAGCAAGGTAAATCTCAGGAAGTGTTTAAGAATACTAGTCTTGATGTGATTGTTGTTTCTAGATTCGTACTCTGTTATACTCCATACTCCGGGTTTGTCATTGTACATTTGATTGTGAAAAGCTTTGAAATTCTCAGTGTATTACTTTCGTTATTAAAATGTCTTTGTGTTTTATACGGGGTGGGGCAAAACTTTTCGGAGTGGGGTCACAAAACCCTCAAACTTTCTGTTCCACTTCCACTTGTAACTTCCAATTCTCATCGAATCTGCTCTACCCAATATTCACCAGGTGTACTTTATTTGACTGTGAAAAAGTGTGTTTGTCAGAATGTATTTGTCTGTGCTAAAATATATTTTTTTCGCTTCCTAGATTATCTTTCTGTAAAATTCTTAAATAATTATAAGGCTCTTAAAATATAAGAAATTATAAATAGACCTTATAAGGCATCCACTCTATTCAATAATAAACGTGTGATGTATTTGGATTTGAAAAAGTTTGTGTTTCTCAATGTATTACTATAGAGGCTAAAATGTCATTGTTTACCATATTACAATTCTGTACATCACGCACAGTACGTGTTACAAAATGGGCGTTATATGTTGCAACTCGAAATGGTTGTGTTTTAATTTGTTTGGATTGCAAACAAAGTAATTGATTTATATTTATTTTTATTTTGAATTATGCATAATTGATATTTATAAATTAATAATTGTGTGATAATGAATTGAGAAGGATGATTGAGTCATTGGGAATGATATCAAACTTATTTTTTTGGATTAGTGAGCACATAAAATTGGATTTCAAATGTTTACTTAAGTGAACAGTGTTCACTGAACACAACCTTTATAGTGAAAATGGTGAAAACTTGTTGAGGAAAATCGTAGATTTTACTGAAACTGAGTTTTTAATTAGCGCTCAGAAATGTTTAAAACTTGAATGCGCCCAGAAAGGGAAGAAACTTGAATGCGCTCAGAAAAGAATAAAACTTGAATTAAATCTTTGTTTTGTTCATCGTTTTATTAAAAACTCAGAGAGCCAGCATTCAATTCAGTAAGTGGGACTTAATGAATGTTGTTCGGATTTAAATACCCTGAGTTTCAAAACAGCTAGAACAGGGATTAAAAAAATTGAAAATTGTTGCCTTGGACAAGTATGCAGAGAATTATTTCATGGAAAAGTTATCAATACCTATATTGTTTCGGTTTGATTACTCCATTTATATCTAAATGAAACTGGAAAATTCTTTATCGTTGTACTGAATTTGGTCCATTGGATATTGAATGTCCAGAAGTGGTTAGTTGTAGAAATACCACTTACTCAGTGATAGTTAATATGATGCATAGATTTGGAGACTGATAGCTACAAAATAATGCTGAAAGAATTCTCCGGTGAATTACGTGATCAATTGTTCTTAACTAGGTGTTTAAATTGAAATTTAAACAATTCTTGTTAAAAATTTCTAATCTAGAATTCATTTTCCATTGGGACAAAACGAAAGAGCAACCAAAGGAATCCAATTAACCAAAAGCAATAAAGATGTTACCAACATCGAAATATTCCAACAAAAACAAACTGATTGTTGTGGTCGAATTGCTGGCTCTCTGACTTTTTAATAAAACGATGAACAAAACAAAGATTTAATTCAAGTTTTATTCTTTTCTGAGCGCATTCAAGTTTCTTCCCTTTCTGGGCGCATTCAAGTTTTAAACATTTCTGAGCGCTAATTAAAAACTCAGTTTCAGTAAAATCTACGATTTTCCTCAACATTATAACATAATTTCAAAACAAAAAAAATGAATAATGTCTATGCTCAAAATTTAGAGAAAAATGAGTAGAAAATTACTGTAAAATCGATAATTTTCTATGTTGTAAGGGAGCCGAGTTATAAGGGTTCAAACTTTTTCCAAAAATGCATCCAATTGGGTCATGTCTATGCGCAAAATTTAGAGAAAAATGAGTAGAAAATTACTGTCAAAACGGTAATTTTCTATGTTGTAAGGGAGCCGAGTTATAAGGCGGCAAACTTTTTCCAAAAATGCATCCAATTGGGTCATGTCTATGCGCAAAATTTAGAGAAAATGAGTAGAAAATTACTGTCTAAACGGCAATTTTCTATGTTGTAAGGGAGCCGAGTTATAAGGCGGCAAACTTTTTCCAAAAAATGCATCCAATTGGGTCATGTCTATGCGCAAAATTTAGAGAAAATGAGTAGAAAATTACTGTCTAAACGGCAATTTTCTATGTTGTAAGGGAGCCGAGTTATAAGGCGGCAAACTTTTTCCAAAAATGCATCCAAATGGGTCATGTCTATGCTCAAAATTTAGAGAAAAATGAGTAGAAAATTACTGTAAAATCGATAATTTTCTATGTTGTAAGGGAGCCGAGTTATGAGGGTTCAAACTTTTTCCAAAAAATGCATCCAAATGGGTCATGTCTATGCTCAAAATTTAGAGAAAAATGAGTAGAAAATTACTGTCTCGCCCCCCTCGGAAGTGTCCTCCATCTAGTTACTGTTCTATTAATAACTCATCTTTGCACACATCTCACTTTCAGAGTCAAAATCAGTGGTGATTAGAGAATTGAAACGTTGCCCCAACCGCCCCACCCCAACTGGGGCACCCCACCCCACCCTAAGGTTGGGGTGGGGTGAGTTGGGGTAGGGGCGCAAGTTTAGAGCTCTGATAGAGTCTATGATTTTTAATGATTTTAATTAATGAATCACCACTATTAGTATTAGTTCATATCTACATGCAAATCGATGCAATCACACCACTCTGACTCGGTTTGCCACAATTTTGTTGTTTGTCCCATCATCTGTGTCGACACTACTCCACATCGATATCTACTCTGTGTAACTCTATTTTTATAAATCAACAAATTAATTGGCACACTTTGATTTATGTTCTGGAATGTGTGTGTTTGTGTGTCGAAATGTGCTAGTAGGCAATAAAAAAGTCGATTGTCCATAGGTTGGTTCGGATGCCCACTCGTTCACTATGTTTCACTGAAGTGGACGAATTGAAGGTCGGCTTCTTAATGACCGTATTCTGGTGGATCATTCGAATCATGGTAACCTGATGGCAACATAAAACATTAGGCAGCAAGTCATCAGTCCGAGTCAACAAAGAGCACGATCGAAGGTGGTACTTGACAAGGTTAACCAAGATCCGATAATGTCGACTCGATTTGTCTCTAACCAGATCAAATGACATTGCATAACAACACTCGACAACACTTGCCACTTTTAGTGGCCAAGGGGGACATACTTAAATCACGTGATCATCTAGAGGGGAGGTAGGGTGTCTTGATCCAAATTTTCCCTACACATTTCTATGCTCTAGGATGTGATCATGGTGGGGGAGGTAGGTGGTTAGGGTCCAAATTGCTGATCGCGTGATTTAAGGATGCCCCCCAAGTTGGTGAAAGGAACTGGAACCGAGAAACTTCTAGTTTGTTGTGTTACTTACTAGAGTGTATAATGGCAATGAATGCAAGTAGCCAAATGTTGGCAAAGTCAAGCATGCACACACATCCACGTTTGTAATGTGTTACAATTGGTTTGCTGCAAGTGAACACTTACTGAATGGTCAAGTGATGAATGATTGTTGCATACGTATCAATGATTGACTCAAATGAGCAGTCTAATTTTGAATAAATCTAATCGATGCGAATACCTTCTTGGTGTGCACAAGAATTGCTTTGTTTGTGGTGAGCACAGTTTATATAGATCCAAATCGACATTGATAATCTGTGTTCGGAGAGACAGAGCACGGTATCTCCTTACTTGGACCAGTTCACTTCTCAGGCTCAGGCTCGAACTCATCCAGTTCTTACTCAAACATAGAGTCCTCAGCTGCATTTGACCTGGCGCAGACTAAGTTTAAAGGTCAAACATTTGATCAATCAACAAGCAGTCAACCAGGCCAATGGCACCCAACTCGAGAAACACAATAACAACAGCACTTTACATTCTGTGCTAGTCGGCCTCAACCACCTCAATGGTCATTCTCTCTGTCAACATGCCTGTGCCATATTCCCCAACCGGACATTTTCGCACCGATCACTACCAAATGTGGCTATCTCGGCCCTCAAGTAGAAACATCAATTGCACTCTTCCACGGCAAACTACCTCGACCAATCGCCATCAGCATTGGCACTTTGATCACTCGTGCCACACCACTCTCACATTAGCAATAATAAAGTTTCATTTATTTTTATAACAAAAATATTACATAAATCATGTCTTTGTTGGATAAGTATAACATTAACATTTATACTAAGAAATATTGCATGTATGTACAAAGATTGGTGGTAAGAAATAAACTGTGGTAAAGGTTCAATTTGATGGGAATTCTGCCCGGGAATACCACTCATTGATGGATGGATGATACAATGAAATGAATTACATAGATTGGGGCAAGGCTGAATGATGTCATTTCTTATTGAGAGTATCTGAAGTATTGAGTAATTGGTACTGAATGTCTTCCACGCTCTACGTAGTACAAGTATCAAAATGAAAGTACTGATTTTTCTTGGACTTCTTCGTAGCTTTTATTGGTCTAAACGATTTTAACTCATCTGGAGGAATTTGTTTGAGGTGACAAATTAACAGGAAGGTTCACCGTGAATATGTTCCAGACTCATTCGGCGGTTTAAGTGAGAATTTCTCGTGGCATAATCGTCACTCGGTGAGCGTGGAGGGCGCTCCATTAAATTTCCACCAGATAGGCCTCGGAAGCTTCGTGGAGCGCCTCCAGAGCGGCGGCCATGAACATGGAATAAATTTTGTAGCCGAGCGCAACCTCCCGAACCACACGTTGGAAAGGCATTCGTGGGCCAACATGTGTCCTGTGTCCTTAACCATCCTCCTACGCTGAGTGATCGTCCCACATATTCACCAGATTTTCGTTCATGTGGCTTCGTTTGTTGAGGCAACAACTCAGTCAACATCGAGAATGATGACTGTGCTCGACTTCTCGTTTCTTAGCCCCATCCAATTCAGGTGGTTGATGCTCAATAGTGGGATTGGCAGCACCACCACTTGATTATCTTCGGTCTGTTGATGTTTGCAATGCTGCGTCTGATATTGCCTCCTTGAATGGCAAACCTCGGAACATCGGAGGTAGTCCGGTGGAGGTCGAGGAGGCTCAGTCAATGATCGTTGATAAGCATCGAGCAACAAGGCGGGAAGTTGCATCACCATCACGTTGAATAAATTCACCCAGATTACAATCAGCTCATGTAATTGGCACGACCAGCAACTCCGTGCATCGGTGCAAACCAAATTGATGAAGGTTTGGTGGTCAGACTTTGGTGGTGGTGAACTTAGTTGGTGAACTAGATCAGGCAAATAGTTGAGATTGGTTGGAGGTACAAGGCAAGGTGGAGGTAGATTGACCAGTGTCGAAAGAGGAGACCAGGAAAGGGAAGGAGATGGAAACCCATCCAAGGCGAGGAACAAAGTGAGGGAGTCATCAAAAGGTCAGGGACGATGAGGAGAGAGAACCAGCCAGTGCGAGAGCTTGAAGAATAATGATCATACCGCCACGTCTGAGCTTCTTATAAAGGTTAAATCGATCGATCTGATTGGCTGTGGTTCAGCGCCACGTTCATTGTAGAGTCGATGTACGAGCCAAAATGAACACGTTGTAATGGAGCAACGTGATTGGCTGTGGTTCAGCGTCCCATAGATTGAGCAGTGCAGTGATGCAGATGGCGGGAACGTTCTCGTGCCAGGTTTCCAGTAAAACCTACTGCTATCACATGATGATGACTTCTAAAGATAAAGACAAATCACTGGCAACCAAATTGCTGCGACATTCCCTAATAGTCTCAAACCCGAATCACCATGGCCTGGTCTGGTCGAAAGTCCACTCTCAAGCGATCATAAACAGGCAGCAAGTCACTGCCAACCAAATCTTGACCTTACAAATGCAGACTTGCACTCACGATGAATCCACTCGAACCAGCTCAGTTGGATGCCAGGTGTATTCGACATCAACGTCTCTATTCCAGAGTTCCCAATTGTGTTTATTTATTACTTGGTGCGGCTGGTGCTTAGAAGTAGGAAATTTGACATGAGTGAGAGTGAGGACAAAAGGGATTCCAATGGGAACCGCACATTGGATGACCGAAGTTGTGATTGGCTAACACGAAACGGCAGCATGATGGACCGCATTCCCGTGCTCACATTGCACACACAAAGCACACTCACATACGCTCGCACAGTGAATGAGCACCTCTGCCCATTTTTGGTCATGTCCACTTTCGTAGTCCTGTGCCACTCGTGTCCGAGACAATCTCAATGAGTTCACCACCGAACCAGTGACCACAGTTATTCTCATCGCTTCCCCATCATCATCCCATCAACCGACTTCGTCTTTGCCTTAGCCACCACTAGTTGTGAGAGTCCATTATTTGGTCCTTCTAGACTGCTCGCCCATTTGGTGCATTCCATTTCGTCCCCACCAGATATTATCAATACATTCGTGCCTGTCTACTCTTGTGGATTTTGCTCACATTTGGGACATTCTTCGGTCAGTTTTACTAAGCACTGTACGAACACAAGTTGCCCTCTTTTGATGATCTACTCGTTGGAGGTTAGTGATTCGAACTTGTTCACTCGGCTCAACACTTGGTGACTGTTGATCGAGAGCACTGCTTGGAATGGATTGGCTTTACACTGACTTCTACACCACTACTTAGAAGCCACCAACAAATGAGCCATCTTCCACAGTTGCTGCTATACCAAAGAAAAAGAAAACCCGTGTTCGGTCTGGTGGCAAACACCGAAATGATTATCACCGGAACCATGTAAACACTTGTGGAGTCTATTTTGTGACCACCACCACTGGCCTTTGTGCTTTTAGAAAATGCGGACTAATGCTCATTAATCTTTGCACACATATCACTTTCAGAGTCAAAATCGGTGGTGATTGGTGCTGTTCGACGGATATAGCCACTCGCTCTCGATTAGTGCACTTCAATAGATCAGCACGAGCAGAATGAGCGGTGTCAAAAGGACAAGAAGTACAAACAAACTATCTCATGAAAGTGACTCCAACGAGGAGGACACAGCAGCGGCACTCGCCTCAAACTGATGACGCGCAATCGAGGCACATAATTGTGAAATGAGCCACCTTGCCGGCTCCTCTAAGTCTACCGCTTAGATCGAGTGTGGTGACACGAACGAAATGAAGATGATCATAGAGAAACAAATGGCGGAATGAGTTGCCAATGGAATGAGTCCGCAAATTCAAATAACTCGATCATATCAATCACCAATTAGTGGGCACACGGAGGGACAGTGGCCAGACGAGTGCCAGCTAGGGGACAAGACAGTACCGCAGAAATGTCGACAGTAATGAGTCATAAGCATCACTGGTGGATGATGCGGGTGTCATTCGAACGAAACAAAACCGACAATTAATGACAGCTCCACTCGGTCAGAAGGCAACCAAGGACTGGCACAGAGTGCAATGCACACACAAACGATCCTTCAGATTGTGAATGTGACCCATTGGGTGGGAGGTATCGATTGGCCGATTAATCCACTGGATCGAATGCAACACTGCGGTCGGCATAGGAAAGGACGAACCACTCTGGTGAGTGGTGCTCAGTACTATCATTACAGATTGATAACCAATAAGCCAATAAGTTGTTGTTGTGTGTGCCGGTTTAAACACTTTTGCGTTGTTTGTGTAGCAATATCCACCTGCCTGTGCTCAGCTGTCTGCAAACGCGGTGCCACTCACTCACTCACTCTCACTAGTCTGTGCACTGTCCTTCAGTTTGGTTTCTATTTTGCGTTCGACTCAATCAGCAGCCAAACCGCTCTCGATCTCCAAACCTCGTGTGCACATTTATCGCCGGTATCTGTACCTCCACGACATTCGAGTTGTCCTGTGTTCTGAGCAGACTAGGCAATCGAGCCCCACACCGAAGATACTTCTTCCTCTTAGGTAAGCAACTCGTGTCATATTTAGCTTTGCATTTACTAAGCACTGCTCATATCTGTTTTAGTTTTAAGTTTGCTATTACATCAACCGATCGTACACCGACCACACAACCGAACAGTTCGAACCGAACACAACCTCTCTCATTACACCAAGGAACAACAACATTCACGATGGAGCGACCTGTAATCTATGCATATGATGAGGGCTGTATGTATTCTACTTTATTTTGCATCACATTATTCATATTATTTGCTTACATTCCAGATGAGCTACAACGCATCAATCCAACGTGGTTCAAAGTGCGCGTACTCAAGCACTATCAGCTGTGCCGTATCCGAAAGGAGATCGAACTGCACCGAAAAATACATGATCTGGAAGCTGAGTTCGATGCCAATTTGGCTCTGTTCGACGCCATGCGACGAGCCATCATCTTAGGAGAATACGTTCCTACCGAGGAGGAGGGCAAATATGAATTTTGGGATCCCGCTTTGCCCGAACCGAGTGAACCAATGCAGAAGGGCATTCCTTACTTTTGGCAAATTATTTTTGACAATTTCCACGTGACCAGTCAGCTCATCAAGCCAGAAGACAAACCAGTCATCATGCACTTAGTTGACATTCGTTACGTCATTTTGAAAGATCCCCAGGTAAGTGTGTACGCTTGTTTGGAATGTGTCATTACATGTTTGTACTCTCGAGTAGGGTTTCAAGTTAGAATTTGAAATCTCGGAAAACGAATTTTTCACCAACAAGGTACTGACCAAGGAGTACTACTACTCGGACAAAGAGTGTCCTGACAATCCTCTACGACACGAAGGTGTCATTCTGACCCGTTCTGTTGGCTGCAAGATTGACTGGAAGCCCGAGAAGGATCTCACCCACAAGAAAGTGACTAAAAAAGTGCTGTACAAGTCGGGCACTTCTAGGAAGGTCAAAGCTCTCGAATTGCTGGTGCCGCGTTCTTTTTTTTTCTTTTTTTCAGTCCACCTACTGGTAAGTGTAGTGGAACTTTATACTTTTTTGTGTTGTGTTTCACGCATTTTCATTTAGGAGATTTGCACTCTTACCACAATGGCATTCAAAAACTGATGAAAAAAGATTTTGCAATTGGAGAGACTCTGCGCGACTTGGTTATTCCACGGGCAATCTTGTATTACACTGGCGAGGGCATTGAAGATGAGGAACAGAACGAAGAGGACATTGCCAAGGTGGACATGAACCACTAAGATCGTCACTAGCCACCGTGCAGCTATGTTTACTTCCAAAAAGGTATTCCTTTCGATTGCTATCCTCTTTATGTACATCCACACTACCAATTTTTAATTGTACTTTATGTAATGAACACATCAGTATCTGTTCGTATCTCTCCAACACAAAACACACAATCGAAGCAATCCACACACCCACTGTCTCCTTTGTTTGCAACACAATTGTGTTTATTCATCATCAAGCGACACTACTCCCCATCTACTTATTCTAACACTAGTTGTAAGTCTACTTATATAAAGTAATAATAACAAATTGATAAACACATTTTTGGTGCTGTTGGTGCTCGATGGCTCATAAACTTGCACATCAAAAGTACAATGATCTGTTTGGTTGTGATCAACCGATTTCTAGTGCTATACTGACACTGCTTGTCCACTCCTGCGTGCACATGGTAGAGAGTGTGAACAGCCAACAAGTCAACAAGAACGAGCACAAATGGCATTGCTGTACCTGCAACGTTTGCAGCATTCGAAATTGACCTCTTTGGCACCACCATCAATGGTCATCGCATCCTTCTTACGGTAGTACAGTTGCATCGGCACCGTTGATTGTATGTAATGACAGAATGACACAACTCAAATGCGGATTAGATCTGTGACTTGGCAAAAGTTACAGTATACACGAACAATAACTTCATCCCACGTAGTGATGGCTAAGCTGGTGGACATGTTCGAAATGATGCAGCTGATCATCGGCCTGCATTCCACTGCAGCTACTTCTGGCGACAGAAATGAAGGTAATAATACTCATCACAAATCATAATGTTCTTCTAAATGTCACACGAGATGAGATTCGGGAAGAGTTGGTGTGAATTCGTGCTCGATGTGACAATCTGTTGGCTTGTCTGGACCTGGTACGAGTTCGGAATCGAGTGCTACTGTAGAGGAGCCCGTTAACTCATCGGTAGACCTGAACAATCGTGCCAACAAATCAGCGGCCATTGGTGCAACTCAGTGCCAGTCCAGTGGAGCAAAAGCCCAAGTCGACACGAGCGTAGCTTTGATCCGTGACTATAAGAATGAAAGTATAACCAGTAAGTTACCATTTTGATTGTTCGTGAGTCTAATAGTCTCCTTTTATTGCATAGATTTCCAGATGTCTGCCACAGCTCGTCCCTTTATTCTTCGAGCTGAACGAACTAATAGTGCACCGCCATCTCTATTGTCACTACATTACCACAAGACCCATGCACCTTTGACATGGTGCACTCGATCGCCAATCATTGAAATGTCTCCACTTGGCAGTGGAGCTGGCGGTGGTTATCGCATTATTTGGCAACCACAGCAACTGAACGTTTGTCGACCTTATCGTGGATCGGTGTCACTGGCGGGAAGACCACTTTGTGGACAGTACTATCCTCGCGGATTGCCTTTTTGATGCAGAGACCATTGGCTGGGCCGCAACCGTTCTTGCTCAGACAGTCAAAAGAACCAACTGTACAAACTCAACACTACCCTGGTCAAATGGTGCAACAGCCACCACCACCACAAGCACAAACATCGATAAGCCAACAGCGATTTGTGCAACAACCGATGCAACCCATTGTGACACCACGAATCATGGTTTCTTCTCAACCCCAACAACAAACAAAACCTCTTTAGTTCAAAAATTCGGTAGCCATCATCCCCTCTTCTCACTTCTGGCTCGATTTTACATTGCACTCTTCCCCTGCTCTATCTTCACCATAAACGCACCAACCACTTTGAGCCTCTGCATTGTGCAATCGTTTTTCTAGATTTCCAAATGTAAGTAGCCCAAATCCTATCATACTGTGTGACATGTTATGATGTGTTCTGTTGTTGTGGTGTTTGAATTGCACTCTTTTGTTGCTCTCCTTTCACTCACCACCCACCCCTCTGCAGTGGACTAATCTGTGTTTGCCTTCAATCTATCTAAAAACAAACTGTCCAACGATGGCCTCAGTATCTGACAACACGGTCCCTGCAACAACCACCTCGACACCAATCCCTCGATCTAGCCGAACCAGCAGTGCACCCCTTTCACTATTGCCTGCCCATTCCTACCCGACTGCTGCACCTTTGACTTGGAACACTCGACCGCCAATCATGGGAATGCCTCAATTTGGCAGTAGAGTTGGCGGTGATCATCGCACTAGTTGGCAACTGCAACCACTGAATATGAACCGACCATATCGAAGATCGGTGTCACTTGCGGGAAGACTACCTTGTGGAGTGTACGTTCCGCACGGATTTCCCATTTCTGTGTGGAGACCAATGGTTTGGCCGCAAACGTTTCTGCTCAGACAGTCACAGGAACCAACTGTACTACCTCAACTTTTCCCTGTTCGAATAGTTCAACAACAACCACCACCACAGGCACAGACATCAATAAGCCAACAACGAACTGTGCAACAACAGATGCAAACCATAGGGTCACCACGAATCTTGGTTCCTTCACAACCACGACAACTGACAAAACCGTTTTAGGTCAAAGTAACGGCCGCCTTCACCCTCTCATCTCACACTGCCTAGACAGCTTCAACATTATTATTTCTCTTATTAGATACATTATATATTCCGCAGACAACTGACATAATTCTATTTAGTGCAATTCTTAGATCGACATTACCCAGCTCCAACCAATACTCTGTATCGTTTCAAACACTCTCTTGATAGCACAGGCTTCAACTCACACATATTTGCACTGCTGTTCACAAATTTGCTAATAACTTTTTCTTGTATTTCGACATTAGGCCTAGTGCTAACCAATAAACACCACATTTCGTACAATTCTGGTGCTTCTCTTTATTGCCATCTATTCGGTGATCATCGATTGATTACGCTGAGTAGTAGAAATGGTCGAAACCAAAACAGAACAACCGAAAAGCATATCCAATGATGTGAAGTAGAGTAGAGTAGAGGGGAGCGTGGTTGCTGTTGTTACTGATGCTGATACTGCCAAGTTTGTCCATATTCTCGCCATCTTCTTGGCCACGGCCTACTTTCAAACAGACCGACAATTACAGACTGCTTGGCTCTGTCAGACTGGCCACTGAGACACTGCCAAGTGCATCACTGATCGATTCGACAATAAGGCCACAGCGACAAGGTGCAACCAAAGAATGGCTGGATGGTGAACTGACTCGCTCTCACTTCTGCATGTGAACGTCAAACAGAGGCCATCAAAGTCTGAAGAGACCAAAACAAACCGAGCGATATGAACAGGCAAGATGATCTGTTTGGAGTGGCAACCGATTGACAATGCCACCGTACATCGTCACAGACCGCTTGCCCACTGCTTTGTGCACGGTCGAGAGTGAAGAACAACCAAAACGTCTAAACACGAGCACAAATGACATTGCACTGCAGCATTTGATACATTCGAAATTGACTAATTTGGTTCCGTCAGTGGTCATCACATGCTGATCACAGCCGTACAGATACATCCGTCTATCACTGTACCACCAATCACCCAACATATTCGAATACACGGTAATACTTTATTCGAATCCTAAGTTCTGACCACTCATACTTCTTTCCAGTATCTCCTTTTAGTAGAATACCAAAAGTAATGATGTGATGTACTTGAAGGCAGACTGGCACAGACACAGACGAAAGCAATCGATTACAATTGCGATCAGATAATAACTCGATGGGAAACGGGCAATCACACGAGCATCTATGAGAGGCAACCAATTGCACTCTCTGGGACAGTTATAATAGGCCTTTGAGTGTAAATGACGGCCACTGACGTAATCATCTGTACATTAGACCAGTTTTGTCCATTGACACAATCCATTATATCGACGCTCGTATTCTCATAATAATCGATCTCTGTGGTTGTGTCAGTCAAATTGTGTCACACGAGATGGTGTTGATGAGAACCGAAAATGGCCTCACTAATCATCACTTTAACACTAGTCATATTGAAAGTAACATGTTTGGCGCATGTTTACTGGTTAGTCGCCAAGTGCACTGTCAGTCGAAACGGTCGACTAGATTGAACTTTTGTTTAGTGACACTCGGCCTCTGTTCACTCAGTAGACTACAACACTACTTTGCGTTCACTTGTCTCCTCGCCTTCGATTTGAGCATACGTTCTTCTCCCGCTTGACCACTCTCAAACCCACCAACCGACTGTGATTTTGCATTGGTGCATCTATCCAAAGTGTTACATGTAAGTTGCCTAAATCCTTTCCAACTGTCTGACATTATGTTTTGGGGTTGTAGATTGAGTTTGTTTGAGTTGCACAGTCTTGTTGCTCTAATATCACTCACCACCCTAATACCCACCACTCACCAGTGGACTCAATCACTAATCTGTGTTTGCTTAGAATCTATCTAGATTCAGCATCTGATAACTAGTCTCCTGAGATGACTACTTCGACTCCAATTGAGCTCTATTTGCCGTTGATAGTAAGGGTCGAATATGGACGCAGCATACGGCGGACAACATTGGTCACTGGTTCGATCACTTTTGATATGTTAGACCAGCTGATTCGAAGATTGCTCAGCCTCCAGGCTGATGATGACTTAGTGTTGCATTATCTCAACAATGAGGACAATTGGGAGCTACTGGCGGACTTTTTTGGCTTGGCCATTGCTGTTGGCCAAGGCCGTGTACTCAAGATAAAGGTTCGACTCAGTGTCAACCGAGATGAAATTCAGGAAGAGTTGATGGCAATTCGGGCGCGATGTAACAATTTGATGGCTCGACTCGATGAATCTGGTACGAGTTCGCAAGCGGGCGCTACTGTAGTGGAGAGCACTGAGTCACGGGCAGACCTTACCAATCGTGCCGACCCATCGGTGGCAACTGCTGCAACTCACTGCACACCCAATAGAGTTGGTGCCAATGTAGCGACGAATGTAGCTTCTGTCAGTGGCACTCAGAATGAAAACATTGCTCGTAAGTCTCTCCATTTTGATTGTTCGTGAGTTTAATTATCTTTTTATCATGCACAGGATTCCAGCTGTCAGCCACCGCTCGTCCTTTTATCCCTCGAGCTGAACGGGCATGTAGTGCTCCTCCATCACTCCTGCCACTCCACTACCACCCAACACCTTCCCCTTTGGCATGGAGCACTCGACCACAAGTCATGGGAATGGTTCCAATCGTACGCGGAGTTGACGGTCGTGATCATAATTTTGGTTGGCAACAAGCCCAATTGAACGGCAACCGACTATACCGAGGATCGATGTCACTGGCGGGAAGATCACCGGGTTCTGGTGGACTATTCGTTCCCCGAGGATTGCCAATTAATGTGTTCAGACCAGTGGTACAGCCGCAGCCGTTCGTACTTAGACAGTCAGTACAGGTTCAACCTACTCAGCGATCTCAACTTTACCCTGTTCCAATGGCGCAACCACCAACACCACAAGTACAAGCATCTGTAGAGCAGCAACGTATTGTGCCTCAACCGATGCAAACCATTGGCTCACCACGCATCCTGGTTCTTTCACAACCGCGAAAACAGCCCAAACCCTTTTAGATCAATTCTTCGGCAGCCTTCTCCGCCATCTCATCTCACTTTGCATGGGCATCGGCACGGCATTGCTTCTCTGAATCAAAACATTATGTTATAATTTCTCACACAACAGTCAACCTTATATTTAGTACATACTTTTAAATCGAATATATACACGCGCCAACTAGAATTCAACCACCGCCTCAAGTCATCTACTTGGTCGCATTTTGGCACCACAACGCAAACATATTTGTATCACATCTAATATATTATTGTTCACATATTTTAGGGTGTTTGTTATTATTACGAAATTAGTTTTTGTACTATTTTGAGATTTGGCCTAATTTGGCAAACATTATTAATAAATCTAATTGATATGTAAAGTAACAGAACACTTTCGTTAATGTAGCACTGTTGTGTGTTTGTTTCATTTGAAATCTGAATTTTAGTTCACCTGTTGAACAGCACGAGTATTGTGTATGTGTTCGACTTATTATTATTATGTTTTGAGTCGTTTCAATGGGAATTCATCATTCTACTCACAATGTGACACAGAAGTACGTTCAGGGCAATGTGTTCTAATGTGCACTCCTCTGTGCATTATCACAAAATCAAATATCGATCGAATCTGTGACTCAATTCAATTTGTCTGTCATTATTTGTACTACCACTAGACTTATACTAGGTGACCACTGGATCGTTTAGTTCCACTGGCAACTCAACTCATGGACTCATGTCATCAATGAGAAATGTCTCCTTTCAAACCCAAAACAATCATTTTCAAAGTAATAACCAACGTAGTCGTCATCATCATCATCATCCCCACCACCGTACATTATGATATCAATGTATTCATACGAGTGTGTTGTGTTTTGCTTTGTATTTAGTTTTTAGCATCATCATCATCTGTATCATCAAAGAAACCTAAATACAATAATACTTGTGCAATGCACTCAATGCCAGACTGTCACAGGCAACTGGTAAAGGAAATTGATTACGATTACGTTAATCATCAGTCCTGACTAGATGGCAGACAGGCGGTCACATGGGCACCCGGGTGAGGTAGCCGAATGCATTGTCTGGATCAGTTCGAATAGACCGTTGGGTTGAGTGTAAGTGGTGACATATTCACACCGATCAACAACAGACTCGATCTGTGACTTGACTCTTTGCCGCGTGAGAGTGCGGCGATAATGTGAAGATTCGAGCTAAATGCCGATTGAGTGACAAGTCATGAGAAGTGTCGCTCAGTGAGCTTGTCGGTGCACCGCAATGATGTGCAACACCAATTAATGAATCTTTCCACCCTCTCAAGTCTAGACTCGAATGTGTTCAAGGTTTATGCGCCTTCTCAGTACAATGGCATTGTGATTGGCCGAAACGGTGATTGGATTCACAACATTCAAATGACCCAGCGAGTTTTCATCCAAACGCCCAAGCTTGAGTACCTTAATATTGAAGATCAACTACTTTAAGTAGATTGGTGCCGAGGTGAAAGTGTCCACTGTAGTTAACTGAATGTTCACTCACCTGTGTGTATGAACCAAGCTACACTGTACAGTTGCTGCTACAGTTTGACAGAATCTATTCGAAGGAGACGAAAGAAGTGCACTTTGTGGATGTCACTCCGCCTTGGCCACTCACTCCAAGTGCCGTGATGGCACACATTCAGGCCTATAAACTCGATCAACTTCATCACTGACATCAGTAGAAGAGGCAACTCCGATCGATTTCGTGTACTTTGGTTTAGCTTTTCACCACCATTCTAGTGGTAATCAACTTGCCAACTGAGTCTTGCCGTGAACATTGACCTGCACAACCGATTCGCAACAGAACAAAACACTCGAATGCGAAATGGCAATGTTGATGATGACTGCCAACAGAGCAATGAGTACGAGTGAGTGAGTGAGTCGACTTGGCTCACTTGGCCCACTTCTATCGAGTACTGTCGTAGCAAGACACAACACCGCGCACACAAAGCACACGAGAAAGCTCGTGCTAATGAGTGGTCCTCTACTCTGCTCAACCAGTTTGGCGTGCATTGGCTTGTTCTTTGGCATTCTTGAAATTCGGTTCATTTTGGTTGGAATCAATAAAATGCTCTGGGTATGAACAATATGTGTAATTGTGAACAAGATGGTCACAATTCTCGAGACTGATTGATGAAGTGAACGTGGCAGAGACGTTTGTGTGCCGTCGAGTAAGACACTCACCAAAATGCTCATCAATCGATCGACAGATGGGTTCAATTAATGTGTGACTAGGTGCGTGACACAAAAGACATTTGGAGGATGCTTCAAAGAAAGACAGTGACAGCAGAGTGAATGCATTATCACAGTAATGTGTCCATTGTCTCACCCAGCCGACCACTGTGCCAGTCACAAAGAAAGGTGGCACAGAGCACCAGTGCCAACAAGCAACCAGTGAAACTACTGTTTGTGGCAAGCATTGAGGAACAATACACACTCATACAATCTATGTTTACAGATCATCTTGCCAACCATAGATAGGTTGTTGTGGACACTTGCTAAGTGGTCAAGTTCGATGATTGGTCAATGATTGTAGCATACGTCTCAACGAATCACTCAATTGAGCAGTCTGATTTGTGCCTAAACAACTCTCGGTGAGTGACACTCGAGTGATGATTGGTTTCAAGGTTGAAGACAATCAAGGCAGAGACTATCACTTCTATCTCGGCTCGAACCAACTCTCACATGTCAACAACCTCACACCAATGGGCGAGTTGAGTGTCATCCATTACTCGAGTTCTAAAATCAATTCAAATTTTAATAATAAATAGCAAATCATAAAATCACAGATTCAGGTGATCTCAAGCACCGAACATTAATAAAAGCAATAAATAGTAATAAAAACAGCCGAACATATATTCGTGGTCGTGTCGGTACACTCAAGCCCTTCGAATGGTCTTCACTCCATCCGTCTCCATCACCGTCCACTCAGTCCACTCCTGGTCCAGAACAAAGATGTGACGCAACTGGGCAAATTGTAAAAAGGTTGGCGCCAATTGGTCAACATCAAAATTAACAGGTTCACGTGCCTCGCTGAACCATTCGACGACTTGAACATTCGGGAAAGTCCAGCCCCAGTGAACCGATTCAATTTTGGTGTGGTCTTGTTGAGTGTCAACTTCGAGTGACAGCATTTTGACCGAAATCAACTGGCTAATTTCAGTGTGAGCCCTGTCATTGTCTTGAGGAAAGTAAATCAAATCCTGTGTTTTGTCACCAAAAGACAATATCAAATGGAGTCTGACGAGCATTCTCAAAGGGGAAAAGTTGTTGACCAGTTGAATGAAGCCGAAGACCATAGGATTATGACGATATGTTAGTTCGGTAAGCGAGGTGAACTCAGACAAAATAGGCTGAACAGCCATTGGATTTAGTTCCAAATCCAAGCCATCGTCCCACTCAAGTGCTGTAAGCGACGTTATCCGAGAGGCACCATTGGGACATCGCTGGGCTAACGGCCAACTTTGATTGTGGATTCCTATATGAATAAGGCCGGGATTGGTCCGCACAAAGTGCTTCAACGAATAGAAGAGCGGCGTGTGTTCGATTAAATCATCGCTGTAAAAGTCGAATTCACGTAAGTGAGACAATATGGATAAATCGAAGTGCGGCACAACAACCAAAAGTTGTTCATCTAATGGCGACTCGTCAGTGTCCGGGTAGAGTTTGTGATGAAAGTGCAAGGTGAGATTCTTTAAAACAATCATCGAGTTGATCCGATTCAGCATAATCAGCACACTACTCGTCAGTTGGCGACAATCCTCCTCACAAAATGTACACCACAATTTGAGTGTGGTCAGTTTGGAGGACCAAAACGAAATCAAAATGCGCACATCACGAAGTGTGACATACGAAAGTCAATTGATGTGTAACTGAAGCGTGCTAATGTTGGGCAGAGTGAAGAGCAGAAACAAAATCGTGTCACGACGAACCAACCGATAACGAACTTGATAGCACTTATGGTCGTATGGTGGCACAGGATACATTGAACTGCCATCGTCGTTGACCAATTTTGCTTTTTGTTGCTTGTGTTCGTAATCAAAGTGAAGATCATCAAGATCTGGTTGGCCAATCAGCAGAGTGAGCGACTTTACTTTGGAGACAATCGACGATTGGTACGACTGCCAAAATTGACAAACTCGCCCCATTTGGAGCACATCTTGCAGTGGCAGATAGGAAAAGATTAATCTGAGCGGCACATCGGGAAGTGCATTTAGATGCTTCTCTTGTTGGCCAATGTCATCGATTGCGGAAGTGGACGGATGGTCAGAACCAGTGGCATTCGTCTCGGCGGCCATCTGTCCGGCTTCACTCGGTTCGGGTGCATTCGAAGGCTCAACTGTTCCTTGAACTTATCCTTCATCTCGGCCAACTGTGCCTTGTACTGCTAGCAAGCCTTGTATCGGCAAGAAGCTACGAACCAGAGCGAGACAGTGACTGATCACAGCATCACGAGTGTCAACCTCGAGTTCATCCATAGAGCACATGAGCGGAACGGTTCCCGTGAAGCTCACGACATGGGTCACACCATCAGAAGTGATGAAAGCAGATTCTTTGTGCTGAGACATGATCTAGATGAGTAGAGAGATTGAAGATGAAGTACTTTCGGTAGTAGGACGATCACACTCTCACACAAAGCAAAAACTGACTGACTTGATAGTGTGAGTTGTGAGTAACACTAACCTGGTGTGGTATGCTCGGTGGATAGACCAAAGACCGGACCTGAAGAGAATGGAAGTGAAGAGGAAGCCAAGTAGACCAAGTACAAGACCAAGTACCCGACCAAGTAGACCAGAGAGGCGGAATGACGCAGACAATAGTGAAAACTCTTGTGGTAAGGAAGTAGTCGTTGGTTTTAATGATGGATATACTTTCAAATATGAGAACATGCCAGACTTGATGGTACGAGAGGTGAGAAGAGCAGAAGAGGCAACTAGCCAGTGCGAAGGACAAAACCAAACTGACACAGATGTGTGCGTGTGTGAGGTGCACTGATGAGAACGAGTCGAAATAGACAGACCAAGACAGACTTAGTCACTTAGCAACAAAGTCATCGTACATCATCAAGTCAAAGTTTGCACTGAGCACTGACTTACATTGAAGTGTCCAGAGAGCGCTAATGTGTGCACAGTGCTAGGTGGGTTTTGGTGTAAGTGTCACTCGACTCGATTTGAGTGAGGCTCACTCAGTCCAGCAGCACAAGCGGCCAAGAACGCACACACGCACAAACAAACACAATAGTAAACGAACTTACGAATAAGGTTCATGATTGTGGAGAGATGGGCGTAATTGTTCACTTTGAACTTCAAGTTTGCCTTCAAAGTTTGAAGGCAAATAGTGTTGCGCCAAAAATGGTGGAGGTGAGGGTCAGCCAAGGTCTAACAGGGCGAACACAGATGTTGTGGTGTGTTGACTGAGATTCATTCGAATTTAATTACACACAGTGGACACAGTGAGTGCAGGTATGTTGGTGTTGTGCCACTCTACCTGTTGTGTTGTGTTCATTTGCATATTCACAAGTGGCCACCTTGTGTTAGATTGCATAAAATGTATGCAAATAAAGTGCTGCAGATTGTGAAAGCCACTGTTTGTGTCTGTGCGTTGAGACCGTTCACATCACTACTGCCTAGTTTGAAAGCTTAATGCTTACAGGAATATTGAATATTCAAACCAGTGGTCAGTAAATCATGTCAGTCTTTTTACCATCAAATGATAGAGAAATAAATCTAATCGATTGTGACCAGACCAGAGAGGAAGAGTACTGTGAGTCCGAATTGATGATTGCAGCTTGTGAGGAATTATGGGGAGAGATTGCTTAATCAGGCAGCAGTGATGCAATGAGTTATCTCTCTACGTTTTATTGTTTTCATATGTTAGAATGAGTTTAATAAATGAGCAAAATATTATACAATTAATGATGCTAAAATATGTGATGCGTTTAACCGGAACATATGATTTATGTAATGATTGTATCTAAAATGTGTGCATGTATACAAGGAAAGGTGCATTCAATAATGCGAGTTGACATGAGTCATTTGTCAATAACAGATCAAACCAATCTCGTCTTTAGTGCTCATTTTGTACGTTCGATTTTTGGTGTTTTTCAAATAAACCTTCGAGTTAACCTTCAAAGTGGCATTCATGTTGTATTCGTTTGATTTTACTGGCGAATAAACATTTTGATTTTTCACATGGCACATGTCTTTGGCATCTGGATCGATAACTGAACCGAGAGACATTTGAGCTGGACTTAGATTCCTATCTTGAGCGGTGTCCAATTTGGCTTCGGAATCCTCCTCTTGTTTGGACATCCATTCACTTTGAAACCCCTTTTCTCGTTCAAAGCGCTTACTTCCTCGATCTTCAGTAGGATCGAACTGTGGTTGGACAAATAAGCTTATGTCTGAGTCGAGTTCCATCTTTCTGAATTTCTTTATTTCCTCTAGTTCAGGCGATGAGTCACAAAACAAGTGTGCATTCCGTTTTGTTCGACGAAAAGACTTCCTCTTCTTGGGAAAGTACGCCACTTTTGGTTTGACTAGCCATGCCTCATCTTTGTGTGCGTCTCTTTTGGGAAGCCAATGTGTTTTCTCATAAGCTCTTGTAGACATTAAATCCTCCGAATGCCATAGGTAATCAAAGGGCAAAAGTTCGATGCGTTGCTCTTTGGTTAATTTCATTGCTGCTTCAGCCTCAGCGATTGCATAATTCCAAACAGCCCAATCATTCGGATTTACATTGAACATTGACAGGAATACTTTCTTGAGCTTTTTGGATCCCTCGCATTGAGCTGTGCGATACATACAAATTTGTGAGTTCACTTGATCGTATCCACAAAAAGGAATTATTTTGTCGGGCGTATTCCAGCCAAGGCTCGGTTCGGGACCAAAGTACTCAACAAAGAATTCTTCTTTTACTTTGTATTTATGAGGCAAATCGGTTTCTGTAGGAACAAAACATGATTAAAATGAGAAAATTTATGATTACTATATAAACCACAAACTTACCCACAACATCCTTCTTGTGATATTGCCCCTTTTCAGGGTCTGCGGCAACCATAGCAGGCCAGAAAGGCGAACCATACACCTGAGACCAAACCAAATCTCCAATTTCGAATTCACCGTCGGATATTTGAAGGTCCTTGGTGCGGTGGGTTCGTTTAATGGGCTCGTCCTTAAGGTAAACGTTCTCGTCATCGTAATTGTAATGGACTTTTTTGGTTACAAGTTTAACTTTCCGTTTCGGTGATTCAAACTTGCTCATTTCGATGATTCTTTTCAGGTTTGTGCTTTTCATGGCATTAAAAGGTCGCATGGTTGTTGGTGCCATTGTTCCCGAAACAATTAAAAATCGAAAATGATATTAAAAACAACAATGGAATCTATGCTGTTGGAACTAGGGACAGTGGTGGACCTAGAAGAAAACAAAATGATTAAGAACATGGAACAAAATGGCGGATTTATTTATATAAATATAATACTCACGGTAACAATGGTACTGAAATTATGGCGCAAAAAGATTTGTGTTCAACTGATGATTAATGATAGTCAAAAAGGGACCAATTTTGAGCAAATTAATAACACTTAATCGAATGAGACAAACAGAGAGGGTCGCACAGACGAGCAAGAATTCCGAATTTACAGAAGTTCACCAACAAAAAACCCACAAACAATTTCACAGTGATCAAACAGGCTTGCTTCGACAGACACTCGACTACTGAACACGACATGCCTTTTTATTGTGAGGAACAAAAGGTCCAAACACGCTCGATGACTCGAAGCTCACAACGCTGAGTACTTGCTCACAGAAGGCGTTACCTAGGCAGCTATTTCAACACTAATGACCAAGGGATCAGGCTGCAATACATATGAAAACAAGTAAAAACTAGATCGTGAGTGTTAGATATTAAAGGGTAAATAGCTTGCGATTATTGAACAAGATCAAGCGCGTCTGATTTGATTGATTTATATGATAAGATGGTCACCAGCGGAGTGCTCCGTGAGATTATATCAGAAACAACGTCAGCGATCATCTCAAATGAGGTAGAAATAGATTGATAGGTCAGATACAGTAAGTGCCTCGCTGCTTAAGTAAGTTTAACAAGCCTTCAAGTGTCCCCTTACTTTATGAACACACGGTATGAGAGATTGCCCCAAGAACTGTGCGTGCATTGTGCGAACTAAACTGAGAAGAGTGATATCACAGTACTGCTCGCATGCTAATTAGTTGTTGAGGTCATCAGAGTGAAGGCAATTAAGTTAGCCCTTTTGTTGCTGTGCAAACACAGAAACGCCACAGATTCACGGATAAGGAACACAATCGGTCGGTGAAATCAGTAGCAACACAAGTTGCATCAATATCAGAAATGTGTGCTCATGAGCACTCTCTCAAAGTACAACTCATGCACAATCAACCAGATCACTAATGACAAATCTAACAGTGCCAGTCAGTGATCAGATCTGTATTTGTACGAACACACAGCAATGATAGAAACTCCCCTTGCCAAATCAACCAGTCTTCATCGACACATCAATACATCATGCATGTTTATCGGTTTGTACTTATGTTTTCATTATTATTATTTATGTCAAATAGTTTTACCCTGTAGTGGACAAGTGCCAAACTGCAACAAACAAACTCAATATCTCTCTCTCTCTCGAGTCAAGACACGAAGATGAGGTTGAAAGCACTTCGTTGACAGAAGGCAGAAGAAGTCAATGTTCGACGTCAACCAGAAACGGTTTGAACATAAGGGCAACCACAAACGGATTGAGACGAGCATTGGCCAGTACTCGTCTTTTATAGCCGAAGGCAGTCATGCGACCAATGTACGAACTCAGTCAGGACAGTTCAAACTACCGTTAAGCAGACTCATCCTCTGGGTCAAACATCATGTACAACCACTAAAACAACTCATAACTTGATCATTTCAACTCATATTATCAAGTTCATGTACAAACGAAGAGGCCAAATTGAGTCAATCACTGCCCCGTAACACACACACACACACACACACACACACACACACACACACACACACACACACACACACACACACACACACACACACACACACACACACACACACACACACACACACGACATTGGCTAAAGGTCAAGGCACTAGTGTTCAATGCCAGAGTGACAATACACAGACATGGTGTAGAGCGGCAGAGTGCTGAGACAGTGACCGAGCAACAAAGTGCCGTGACTGAGTCGAGTGTCCGAGTGCACTTACCGAGTCTGGTGATAGAGATCGGTGACAAGGCCGGTGACATAGTCGAGAGACAGCTCGAAACGAGAACGAGAAGACAGAGTCAACAGAATCAGACAGACAGAAGGAGAAGACACAGCATCACTCACCCTCAAACAAACATAGAAACGAATGCACTTAAGTGAAGATGGAGAGAGAAGGAGATAGTACTCGAGACAATAGGCCACCGAGATGAGGTTGGACCGAGGCGAGACCGGTGCAAGACGGTGCTGGATGAGTGCGATGGCGGTCTCTCAACTTCACACAGGCAGTCACGATCACCACGACTTGGAGAGAAACACACAGACACGACACACAGACGAAGACACGAAGATGAGGTTGAAAGCACTTCGTTGACAGAAGGCAGAAGAAGACAATGTTCGACGTCAACCAGAAACGGTTTGAACATAAGGGCAACCACAAACGGATTGAGACGAGCATCGGCCAGTACTCGTCTTTTATAGCCGAAGGCAGTCATGCGACCAATGTACGAACTCAGTCAGGACAGTTCAAACTACCGTTAAGCAGACTCATCCTCGCGGTCAAACATCATGTACAACCACTAAACCAACTCATAACTTGATCATTTCAACTCATATTATCAAGTTCATGTACAAACGAAGAGGCCAAATTGAGTCAATCACTGCCCCGTAACACACACACACACACACACACACACACACACACACACACACACACACACACACACACACACACACACACACACACACACACACACACACACACACACACACACACACACACACACACACACACACACACACACACACACACACACACACACACACACACACACACACACACACACACACACACACACACACACACACACACACACACACACACACACACACACACACACACACACACACACACACACACACACACACACACACACAAAGATTCTCTTCACAGGCGATGGCGAACGGGCAAATGCGATGATACAACAATGGTAAACTAACAAACGTATCGAGGATGCACTGGCAAGAGTTTGCATACCAGAACATGAGTAGTGTTTTAGAAACGAGTGATAAACTTACAATTAGTGAAGGTAACCTAAACTAGGCAAACTAATGACTGCTAATTGAACTAATTTCGATGTGCTGGAGATAGCCACAAACTCAGCACACACAGAACACACGGCACACACGACGCACACGGCACACACGACGCACACGGCACACACAGTCTAGAAAGAGTGCAATTCAAAGTGCAATTATGTACCACAAACAATAATCGCGATTCTCTGTTTGGTTTCGCACATTGGATTTGCCATTGGTCGTCCAATTGTACCAAACTTGACATCTCTCAAATTTCAACTTATGACACGACCAAAAAAACATTTAATGAACAGAGGGTGAAACAATACATCCAAATAATCACATGGTCCGACAGATAATGACCAATCAATTAGAAGGATGTTGTTTGCTGATGATGTTTTGCACAGTCCAACTGAAAAAAGATCACTTTCACCAAGCGCACAACATCGAGAACCATCTGTGGTAATTACATTTGAAGTACCTATGATGCATGAATGCCAAATGCATGAATCGGTTGTTTGGAGTGTCACTGTATCACTGACCGACACAATCGAATCAATTCTGCAGATGAATGCATTCTGACACCAAATGGGCAACACACTGCCGATAGTCTTAAAACCGGCAACCACGGTTACGCCAAAAAAAAAGTACAAGCAATCCACCGTGTCACATCCACTGCTCACGGCACGGTCAGTGCACAGTCAGTGCACAACAGTCACAGTTCGGTGCCGTTGAGGGCTTACCCGTCATTACCGCGCAAACGGGTCATATCCACCAGCAACCCAATACAACGGGTACATACACACAATAGCACACAACACTACACAGACAAATGGTGAACACGTTTGATCAATCAGCTGAAAGGGGCCATACTTTAATATCGATATCAATTTTGGGGAGGGGGGTCGTCAATGGCCTGATCACCCTATGATAACGAAAATTTGGAGGGTGTCAAAAAAATGTAGACTTATCAGTTAATTCTCAAATCTCATATCTTGATTGTCTAAATTGCCATGCTAATTGCAAACTTGTCCCAGGTCAAAATATTACGCATTATTAAATTTGTCTAGTGCCTAAAAATCAGCAATGTTTCTAGATAAGATCAAGTTTTGGCGGAGGGGGTGGTCACGTCCTGATAACTTTTATAATTTGGGTGGTAGGGGTGTCAAAAATCCGGAATTTTTGATATTGATATTAAAGTATAGCCCCAAATGTAAATTGAGTCTGCCAATGGGTCCAGTGGACAGAGTTAATAGTTACACAGGCTAGCACTAAATCAGGCGATGAGTTCAATTGGTGGATGGCATAATTTGCGATCTGCTGTTTCGCCAGCACCACCACGCCAGCAGCAGCAACAACCGACGGACAACATGGCAATGTGTGTGGCGTGTATGTATGTTTGGCACGTGTAATTGTTTCTACATTAGGAACATTAGTTTGTTCTTCTTATGAGAGGATTCTTTCGAATGAATAACCGTGATGACACGAGGGAAACTAACTAACCAACACAAGTGTCAATACATTTGTGGTCACTGTAGAGTTCTGCAGCACTGCTCGGTGAGTAACAGCTAACGAGCAAGCCTCTCCCACTACAATATTCAACCTCTCGGTTGTGACTGCATGCTCGCAACTGGTCATATCACTCGAATCGTTACGATGTCTACCTTGGCACTGCAGACAGACTTTATCAGTTCTACAGTACTCGTATTTGTCCTTAAAAGCCTGTGAACCATTGATTAGGTCAGGCAATGGCATGGTTTGTCCTCTCTGTATTGCTTGTTGGGGCAGTAGAATCAACTGATTTACGGTGTAACTGTCCAAACCGGTCTAAACGGATACAGCATACATCGGATCACGAGTTCAAAAAGTTCGAAAGTGAGTGATCTGTTTTGTTTCATCATCATCACCACCACCACTCTGGTCATCATCATCACCCTAAAACTGAAACGGTGATGGCAATCAGACCCGTTTGAGTACATTGCCCTTTACTGCCTATGCATGGCAGCGATGATCAATCTCTACCAATGGCATCCGTTTGTTAGTGAGTTGGTATTTGTGGTGCTGTTGGTTCATTGTGAATGCTCTATCAACAAAATGAATGTTGCAATGTACGTATGTATGTATCTTAAAAGAGAGGTTCACCAAATCATTTGATTACATTTATGTCTTTACACTCACTCTCATTGTACTTCTGTGAGTGTCGATGTCTCACTGAGACATTGCACTGTGAGTACAGAGTCTGTCGGTTAGTCGTGCTTGTACCACTGAACAAAACAAAGCCTTTTTCTGAGTTGTCTTTGGTATGCGTTGAATAGGACACTTGATCATTTCCATCATATCGCCGCCGATGATCGTGATGATGGTGATTGTGCCGATGGCTGACGGCTGTGAATATGTTCCCGTGAGTGCGGTCATTGGTCAGGAAAGGTGATGTGTCCATTGCATGAGTGTATAGTGTTGTATTGGTGGTGGTGGTGACCGATCAATGGATGTTGTGCCAACTTGACTTTGCAGATGCTTCTAACGAAGACTACAATTACAAAGACACTTTCCAAGATCACTAAAAGAGTTAATTGTGAGTGCACTCTCTAGCCACACTCATTTATTGGTTGCCAATTAAAGGAATGGTACAATTTGATTACTTTCTCTGGTTACATTTTCATAAATCGAGTGTCATCTTCAGCAGTTGAGATCAACTAGCAAATAGACAGAAGCAGTGAGCGGTGATTAACCAAAACCAGACATGAGCCAACATGCAGTCTGAGTGGACACATAACAACGCCGGTGCCATGAAACACTTTCGGGTGTGGTCCGCTCTCTCGTTGCACCTCCACTGGCAGCAAAACACACCTAACTACTACAAGATGACTATTGTCCTGAAAGAGACTGTCCGGAATGTAATAGAAGCGCCAGTAAACTTTGGCGTCTTGACACAACGCCTACTTTCCACTAGAAAAGGTTCGAGCATTTTAATTATGTAATGAAAGTTATTGTAAAATCGCTGACAGACTGTACAGATCTGACCGTGCAGATTTAACCGTGCAGATCTGACCGACAAGGTAGGGTGAAACGGCAAGATGTTGTCTTCTCGTAATTATCGCCAAATCAAATCTGACAGTCCCTACTGCACTCATCAGTGACACGTGAGTCAAATCGAATATGTGCATTGGGTTTGGGCATCAGATATTGTGCTCCTCTATGCAGAGTGAATTATGAGTCAAAACGGACCGTTCGGAACAGGAGATTGATGATTGGACCAAACAGTGAACACAACTATTCAGTGTACGATGTAAAACTGATTACAGTCAATGTTTATTGTTGAGAGAGTAGTGAATGTAATTTAAAGGATGGATCGATCTATCACTGCAAGACAACGATCACAAGGTAGTTGATGCCAATTGGCGTGTATGATACATAGGTAATATGCGAACACTAGTGCACGTGTTTCATTAGACTATCTATCGAGTGGTCTAGTCGAGTACGACTAGATCTAGTAAAAGCAACAGTCTAACACTCACAGCACGCACGAACATCTTTACTGCCAGAGGCAATCTCACCCTCGTGTTCTCAGTGCAACGAGGCGATTAGATTATTCAAACAGAATGGTCAGAAGAGCAATTGCGATTGACAGTGAAAAGTTGAAGCTTATTAAACTGTGTGACTTTCAAGCGTCGGTTTCGATCATTCTTCAGCAGTGGAACTGTATAAATTTGTAGCCATCAATTGCTCGATGCTCACATGTTCTGCAAGTTGTGAGCACTCTGTGTAGTATCACACGAGACAATGTGGTGAGATATTCAGTGGGGCAGTTGTGCCAAGTAAATTCAGTGATCCTGCACGGTGGTAAAGTTGTCAGTAGTTTGACGGAGGAATGTAATGCGACAACAAAATACATACAAAATGTAGGCTGCATTTGGCGGTTGTGGCCATTTCGGTGTTAGTTGCTCAACACATGATCTCTGGTTTTGGACACTTGACACTTGACACGATAAGACAGTGAGCCATCACTTGGTGACTCGTTGAGGACAATGATGAATGAGTGAAACAAGTGACATCACAGATGAGCAGTGTGTGTTCAGTCAACAGTGCTCCAAGAAGGACTAGTTCAGTGTGTGTCCACACCAACGGTAACGGTAATGTTCAAGATGAGATTGCAATCATCAGGTAAGCAAGAGTTTCAGTTGGCCATGGTCGCCAAGTTGGCCATATTGTTAAACTGTGATCACTAGCGGAAGCAGTACAGCCTCACACACACACACAAAGTAACTACAAACTCAAACACCAACTCGTGTCATGTTTAACATCACTGAGATGAGGTGGGAAGCGATGAGAGCACTGATGCATCATGTGTTCGAGTACATTTGCGTTTCTATGCAAGGACACCAAATTGTGGCCATTGAAGATGAATGTACCAGTGCCGCAACCAGACAGATAAGTACTGGATTGCATGCAAAGAGGAACGGCTCAGCGAACACTGCTCCAGTGCATATTCGTCTGTTTGATTAGTGCTCGTGCACTCATCTTGCAATCGTGGCGTTGGTGATGGTGTTGTTAGTGGTGGTCTTCATTCCTTGACGAAACGTTTGTTGCAGCCACCAATTTGATTTGAAAGAATTACCGGAAAGTTGTGGTGCCCAGAACTGATTGCTACAGCTGAAGATGAATGATACAAAACTCGTGATTCGTGTGTTCGCTGATTGTGGGCAATCCTCATTGAATCTATAAGTGAGTTTTTATCTATTGCACTGGTGCACTGCCTCGCCATCTCAATATCCAACGAGAGGACAGGCACGAGCAGTCAATGATTGTGACCAACTCAAATAAGCGAGTCTGCCGAATGAAGCAGCACTCGATCGGTAAAGCCGTATGCAAGATGCTATCGAGGAGGCGTGAGGTATCAACATTATACGTACAACAACAACAAATTACTATTCCTTGTCGTCAATTGAAGTAGCTCAACCAGTTTTTGTCAATTCTCAAATTCTCAAACCAGGGGTTTGTGTAGCATTTTTGCGTTTCGAGTGCTATTTTTGCGTTTTGTGTAGCATTTTTGCGTTTCGAGTGCTATTTTTGCATTTTATGTGGCATTTTTGCGTTTTGTGTAGCATTTTTGCGTTTCGAGTGCTATTTTTTGCGTTTTGTGTGGCATTTTTGCGTTTTGTGTAGCATTTTTGCGTTTCGAGTGCTATTTTTGCGTTTTGTGTAGCATTTTTGCGTTTTGAGTGCTATTTTTGCATTTTATGTGGCATTTTTGCGTTTTGTGTAGCATTTTTGCGTTTCGAGTGCTATTTTTGCGTTTTGTGTGGCATTTTTGCGTTTTGTGTAGCATTTTTGCGTTTCGAGTGCTATTTTTGCGTTTTGTGTAGCATTTTGCGTTTCGAGTGCTATTGTTGCGTTTTGTGTAGCATTTTGCGTTTCGAGTGCTATTTTTGCGTTTTGTGTAGCATTTTTGCGTTTCGAGTGCTATTTTTGCGTTTTGTGTAGCATTTTTGCGTTTCGAGTGCTATTGTTGCGTTTTATGTGGCATTTTTGCGTTTCGAGTGCTATTGTTGCGTTTTATGTGGCATTTTTGCGTTTCGAGTGCTATTGTTGCGTTTTATGTGGCATTTTGAGTTTCGTGTGCTATTGTTGCGTTTTATGTGGTATTTTTTGCGTTTCGAGTGCTATTTTTGCGCTTTATGTGGCATTTTGCGTTTCGAGTGCTATTTTTGCGTTTTATGTGGCATTTTTGCGTTTCGAGTGCTATTTTTTGCGTTTTATGTGGCATTTTTGCGTTTCGAGTGCTATTGTTGCGCTTTATGTGGCATTTTTGCGTTTCGAGTGCTATTTTTGCGTTTTATGTGGCATTTTTGCGTTTCGAGTGCTATTTTTGCGTTTTATGTGGCATTTTTGCGTTTCGAGTGCTATTTTTGCGTTTTATGTGGCATTTTTGCGTTTCGAGTGCTATTTTAGTGTTTTTTACAGCTATTTTCGTGTTTTGAGCGGCATTTTAGCGTTTTTTAGAGCTATTTTCGTGTTT
>JAKIJQ010000388.1:0-76479 GCA_023373905.1 Rhizoglyphus robini
TTTTGTATTCCCCACTCACTGTGTGTTGACTGTGGGAGAGAGCACATTGTGTGTTTGTTTTTTGAATCCCATTAGTATTTGGAAGGACATTTCAGTGTTCCATTTGGGCTAGTTTTGAAGTTAAACGGTCCAACTAAATAATGCCCAAGTAAATTCAATAGGCCCACGCATATATTTTGCTACAGCAATGCTCGAAAGTTGTATACAAACCTTTTGTGTTCCCCACTCACTGTGAGTTGACTGATGGAGAGGGCACATTGTGTGTTTGTTTTTTGAATCCCATTAGTATTTGGAAGGACATTTCAGTGTTCCATTTGGGCTAGTTTTGAAGTTAAACGGTCCAACTAAATAATGCCCAAGTAAATTCAATAGGCCCACGCATATATTTTTCTACAGAAATGCTCGAAAGTTGTATACAAACCTTTTGTATTCCCCACTCACTGTGTGTTGACTGTGGAGAGAGCACATTGTGTGTTTTCGTTTTTTTAACCCAATTCGTCGAGGATTTAATCACTTTGGCTAATAGAAGTGTCTAATCAGTAGATATCGATCCCATGAAGTTAGTTCACCATTCTCTACCACCTTTTGCACCCGTTTTCTAATGCTCTACAATCTTTTTTGTATTCCCCACTCACTGTGTGTTGACTGTGGGAGAGAGCACATTGTGTGTTTTCGTTTTTTAACCCGATTCGTCGAGGATTTGATCATTTTGGCTAATAGAAGTGTCTAATCAGTAGATATCGATCCCATGAAGTTAGTTCACCATGCTCTACCACCTTTTGCACCCGTTTTCTAATGCTCTACAATCTTTTTGTATTCCCCACTCACTGTGTGTTGACTGTGGGAGAGAGCACATTGTGTGTTTACGTTTTTTAACCCCATTGGTCAAGGATTTGATCATTTTGGCTAATAGAAGTGTCTAATCAGTAGATATCGATCCCATGAAGGTTAATAATCATGCTCTACCACCTTTTGCGCCCGTTTTCTAATGCTCTACAATCTTTTTGTATTCCCCACTCACTGTGTGTTGACTGTGGGAGAGAGCACATTGTGTGTTTACGTTTTTTAACCCCATATTGGTCAAGGATTTGATCATTTTGGCTAATAAAAGTGTCTAATCAGTAGATATCGATCCCATGAAGGTTAATAATCATGCTCTACCACCTTTTGCGCCCGTTTTCTAATGCTCTACAATCTTTTTGTATTCCCCACTCACTGTGTGTTGACTGTGGGAGAGAGCACATTGTGTGTTTACGTTTTTTGAACCCCATTAGTATTTGGAAGGACATTTCAGTGTTCCATTTGGGCTAGTTTTGAAGTTAAACGGTCCAACTAAATAATGCCCAAGTAAATTCAATAGGCCCACGCATATATTTTGCTACAGCAATGCTCGAAAGTTGTATACAAACCTTTTGTATTCCCCACTCACTGTGTGTTGACTGTGGGAGAGAGCACATTGTGTGTTTTCGTTTTTTAACCCCATTCGTCGAGGATTTAATCACTTTGGCTAATAGAAGTGTCTAATCAGTAGATATCGATCCCATAAAGTTAGTTCACCATTCTCTACCACCTTTTGCACCCGTTTTCTAATGCTCTACAATCTTTTTGTATTCCCCACTCACTGTGTGTTGACTGTGGGAGAGAGCACATTGTGTGTTTTCGTTTTTTAACCCGATTCGTCGAGGATTTGATCATTTTGGCTAATAGAAGTGTCTAATCAGTAGATATCGATCCCATGAAGGTTAATAATCATGCTCTACCACCTTTTGCGCCCGTTTTCTAATGCTCTACAATCTTTTTTGTATTCCCCACTCTCTGTGTGTTGACTGTGGGAGAGAGCACATTGTGTGTTTGTTTTTTGAATCCCCATTAGTATTTGGAAGGACATTTCAGTGTTCCATTTGGGCTAGTTTTGAAGTTAAACGGTCCAACTAAATAATGCCCAAGTAAATTCAATAGGCCCACGCATATATTTTTGCTACAGCAATGCTCGAAAGTTGTATACAAACCTTTTGTGTTCCCCACTCACTGTGAGTTGACTGATGGAGAGGGCACATTGTGTGTTTGTTTTTTGAATCCCATTAGTATTTGGAAGGACATTTCAGTGTTCCATTTGGGCTAGTTTTGAAGTTAAACGGTCCAACTAAATAATGCCCAAGTAAATTCAATAGGCCCACGCATATATTTTGCTACAGCAATGCTCGAAAGTTGTATACAAACCTTTTGTGTTCCCCACTCACTGTGAGTTGACTGATGGAGAGGGCACATTGTGTGTTTGTTTTTTGAATCCCATTAGTATTTGGAAGAACATTTCAGTGTTCCATTTGGGCTAGTTTTGAAGTTAAACGGTCCAACTAAATAATGCCCAAGTAAATTCAATAGGCCCACGCATATATTTTTCTACAGAAATGCTCGAAAGTTGTATACAAACCTTTTTGTATTCCCCACTCACTGTGTGTTGACTGTGGGAGAGAGCACATTGTGTGTTTTCGTTTTTAACCCCATTCGTCGAGGATTTAATCACTTTGGCTAATAGAAGTGTCTAATCAGTAGATATCGATCCCATGAAGTTAGTTCACCATTCTCTACCACCTTTTGCACCCGTTTTCTAATGCTCTACAATCTTTTTGTATTCCCCACTCACTGTGTGTTGACTGTGGGAGAGAGCACATTGTGTGTTTTCGTTTTTTAACCCGATTCGTCGAGGATTTGATCATTTTGGCTAATAGAAGTGTCTAATCAGTAGATATCGATCCCTTGAAGTTAGTTCACCATGCTCTACCACCTTTTGCACCCGTTTTCTAATGCTCTACAATCTTTTTGTATTCCCCACTCACTGTGTGTTGACTGTGGGAGAGAGCACATTGTGTGTTTACGTTTTTTAACCCCATTGGTCAAGGATTTGATCATTTTGGCTAATAGAAGTGTCTAATCAGTAGATATCGATCCCATGAAGGTTAATAATCATGCTCTACCACCTTTTGCGCCCGTTTTCTAATGCTCTACAATCTTTTTGTATTCCCCACTCACTGTGTGTTGACTGTGGGAGATAGCACATTGTGTGTTTACGTTTTTTAACCCCATTGGTCAAGGATTTGATCATTTTGGCTAATAGAAGTGTCTAATCAGTAGATATCGATCCCATGAAGGTTAATAATCATGCTCTACCACCTTTTGTGCCCGTTTTCTAATGCTCTACAATCTTTTTTGTATTCCCCACTCACTGTGTGTTGACTGTGGGAGAGAGCACATTGTGTGTTTACGTTTTTTAACCCCATTGGTCAAGGATTTGATCATTTTGGCTAATAGAAGTGTCTAATCAGTAGATATCGATCCCATGAAGGTTAAATAATCATGCTCTACCACCTTTTGCGCCCGTTTTCTAATGCTCTACAATCTTTTTTGTATTCCCCCACTCACTGTGTGTTGACTGTGGGAGAGAGCACATTGTGTGTTTGTTTTTTGAATCCCATTAGTATTTGGAAGGACATTTCAGTGTTCCATTTGGGCTAGTTTTGAAGTTAAACGGTCCAACTAAATAATGCCCAAGTAAATTCAATAGGCCCACGCATATATTTTTGCTACAGCAATGCTCGAAAGTTGTATACAAACCTTTTTGTATTCCCCACTCACTGTGTGTTGACTGTGGGAGAGAGCACATTGTGTGTTTTCGTTTTTTTAACCCCATTCGTCGAGGATTTAATCACTTTGGCTAATAGAAGTGTCTAATCAGTAGATATCGATCCCATGAAGTTAGTTCACCATTCTCTACCACCTTTTTGCACCCGTTTTCTAATGCTCTACAATCTTTTTGTATTCCCCACTCACTGTGTGTTGACTGAGGGAGAGGGCACATTGTGTGTTTGTTTTTTGAATCCCATTAGTATTTGGAAGGACATTTCAGTGTTCCATTTGGGCTAGTTTTGAAGTTAAACGGTCCAACTAAATAATGCCCAAGTAAATTCAATAGGCCCACGCATATATTTTGCTACAGCAATGCTCGAAAGTTGTATACAAACCTTTTTGTGTTCCCCACTCACTGTGAGTTGACTGATGGAGAGGGCACATTGTGTGTTTGTTTTTTGAATCCCATTAGTATTTGGAAGGACATTTCAGTGTTCCATTTGGGCTAGTTTTGAAGTTAAACGGTCCAACTAAATAATGCCCAAGTAAATTCAATAGGCCCACGCATATATTTTGCTACAGCAATGCTCGAAAGTTGTATACAAACCTTTTGTGTTCCCCACTCACTGTGAGTTGACTGATGGAGAGGGCACATTGTGTGTTTGTTTTTTTGAATCCCATTAGTATTTGGAAGGACATTTCAGTGTTCCATTTGGGCTAGTTTTGAAGTTAAACGGTCCAACTAAATAATGCCCAAGTAAATTCAATAGGCCCACGCATATATTTTTTCTACAGAAATGCTCGAAAGTTGTATACAAACCTTTTGTATTCCCCACTCACTGTGTGTTGACTGTGGGAGAGAGCACATTGTGTGTTTTCGTTTTTTAACCCCATTCGTCGAGGATTTAATCACTTTGGCTAATAGAAGTGTCTAATCAGTAGATATCGATCCCATGAAGTTAGTTCACCATTCTCTACCACCTTTTGCACCCGTTTTCTAATGCTCTACAATCTTTTTGTATTCCCCACTCACTGTGTGTTGACTGTGGGAGAGAGCACATTGTGTGTTTTCGTTTTTTAACCCGATTCGTCGAGGATTTGATCATTTTGGCTAATAGAAGTGTCTAATCAGTAGATATCGATCCCATGAAGTTAGTTCACCATGCTCTACCACCTTTTGCACCCGTTTTCTAATGCTCTACAATCTTTTTGTATTCCCCACTCACTGTGTGTTGACTGTGGGAGAGAGCACATTGTGTGTTTACGTTTTTTAACCCCATTGGTCAAGGATTTGATCATTTTGGCTAATAGAAGTGTCTAATCAGTAGATATCGATCCCATGAAGGTTAATAATCATGCTCTACCACCTTTTGCGCCCGTTTTCTAATGCTCTACAATCTTTTTGTATTCCCCACTCACTGTGTGTTGACTGTGGGAGAGAGCACATTGTGTGTTTACGTTTTTTAACCCCATTGGTCAAGGATTTGATCATTTTGGCTAATAGAAGTGTCTAATCAGTAGATATCGATCCCATGAAGGTTAATAATCATGCTCTACCACCTTTTGCGCCCGTTTTCTAATGCTCTACAATCTTTTTGTATTCCCCACTCACTGTGTGTTGACTGTGGGAGAGAGCACATTGTGTGTTTACGTTTTTTAACCCCATTGGTCAAGGATTTGATCATTTTGGCTAATAGAAGTGTCTAATCAGTAGATATCGATCCCATGAAGGTTAATAATCATGCTCTACCACCTTTTGCGCCCGTTTTCTAATGCTCTACAATCTTTTTGTATTCCCCACTCACTGTGTGTTGACTGTGGGAGAGAGCACATTGTGTGTTTGTTTTTTGAATCCCATTAGTATTTGGAAGGACATTTCAGTGTTCCATTTGGGCTAGTTTTGAAGTTAAACGGTCCAACTAAATAATGCCCAAGTAAATTCAATAGGCCCACGCATATATTTTTGCTACAGCAATGCTCGAAAGTTGTATACAAACCTTTTGTGTTCCCCACTCACTGTGAGTTGACTGATGGAGAGGGCACATTGTGTGTTTGTTTTTTGAATCCCATTAGTATTTGGAAGGACATTTCAGTGTTCCATTTGGGCTAGTTTTGAAGTTAAACGGTCCAACTAAAAAGTGCCCAAGTAAATTCAATAGTGCCACGCAGATATTTTGCTACAGCATTGCTCGAAAGTACTCCACTATCTTTGTATTTGAATCATATTAAATTCGTGGCTGTGAAGACACATGCCCAACTGCTAGAAATTTATGTCAGGATTATTTTTCCTAGTCCCAAGAATCATAATCTCAAAAGACATTAGCTATATTGTCAAAGGATCAATCAGACATTGCCATTTTAGTGTACTCAATATTCAAATCTTTATATTTGAATCTTATTAAATTCGTGGCTGTGAAGACACATGCCCAACTGCTAGAAATACATGTCAGGATTATTTTTCAACGTCCCTAGAATCATAATCTCAAAAGACATTAGCTATATTGTCAAAGAAACAATCAGACATTGCCATTTTAGTGTACTCAATATTCCAATCTTTGTATTTGAATCTTATTAAATTCGTGGCTGTGAAGACACATGCACAACAGCTAGAAATACATGTCAGGATTATTTTACACCGTCCCGAGAATCATAATCTTAAAAGACATTAGCTATATTGTCAAAGGATCAATCAGACATTGATATTTTAGTGTACTCAATATTCCAATCTTTGTATTTGAATCTTATTAAATTCGTGGCTGTGAAGACACATGCACAACAGCTAGAAATACATGTCAGGATTATTTTACACCGTCCCGAGAATCATAATCTTAAAAGACATTAGCTATATTGTCAAAGGATCAATCAGACATTGATATTTTACCATTTTGCCATTTTAGTGAGTGAGTGTGTGTCTGTGTCCAATGAGCATTTGGTATATGAAGGTTGTTTAAAACGACCTTTGTCAGGTTGTTCACAATGCACAACAGTCATCATCACCACATCATTGAGTGAGTGAGTGTGTGTCCAATGAGCATTTGGTATATGAAGGTTGTTTAAAACGACCTTTGTCAGGTTGGTATATGAAGGTTGTGTAACACTACCTTTGTCAGGTTGGTCACAATGCACAACAGTCATCATCACCACATCAGTAAGTGAGTGAGTGAGTGTGTGTCTGAGTCCAATGAGCATTTGGTATTTGGAACAGTTGCGGCACTGATTAGAACAGTTGCGGCACTCATTGGAACAGTTGCGGCACTGATAGGAAGAGTTATCATGCTCTACAATATTTTTGTATTAACACTGATTTCCATGATATGGACAATCTACGCGTAAAATCTAATCATTTATCAATTAAAATTTCAATGAAAGAAATTCATTCCCCAACTTCTTTGACAACTTGAGAAAAAGTTTCCGGCAATATATTTCCTCAATGTTTACGTTGGAGATTTTTGGTTTTTGGTTTGGTATTCGAGTATTACACTATTCTTCGCCCTAATATGTGTTTTAATTAGTAGATATGAAGAGAATCTACGAGAATTAGTGTCTTACTTGAGGATAAATTATGGATTTCGATGTTTTTCGATGGTTTTTGTATTTGTTTTCCCCCACTCACTGTGAGTTGACTGAGGTATACCTATAGAGCACATTGTGTGTTGGTTTTTTAACCCCATTGGTCAAGGATTTGATCATTTTGGCTAATAGAAGTGTCTAATCAGTAGATATCGATCCCATGAAGGTTAATAATCATGCTCTACCACCTTTTGCGCCCGTTTTCTAATGCTCTACAATCTTTTTGTATTCCCCACTCACTGTGTGTTGACTGTGGGAGAGAGCACATTGTGTGTTTACGTTTTTTAACCCCATTGGTCAAGGATTTGATCATTTTGGCTAATAGAAGTGTCTAATCAGTAGATATCGATCCCATGAAGGTTAATAATCATGCTCTACCACCTTTTGCGCCCGTTTTCTAATGCTCTACAATCTTTTTGTATTCCCCACTCACTGTGTGTTGACTGTGGGAGAGAGCACATTGTGTGTTTGTTTTTTGAATCCCATTAGTATTTGGAAGGACATTTCAGTGTTCCATTTGGGCTAGTTTTGAAGTTAAACGGTCCAACTAAATAATGCCCAAGTAAATTCAATAGGCCCACGCATATATTTTGCTACAGCAATGCTCGAAAGTTGTATACAAACCTTTTTGTGTTCCCCACTCACTGTGAGTTGACTGATGGAGAGGGCACATTGTGTGTTTGTTTTTTTCAATCCCATTAGTATTTTGAAGGACATTTCAGTGTTCCATTTGGGCTAGTTTTGAAGTTAAACGGTCCAACTAAATAATGCCCAAGTAAATTCAATAGGCCCACGCATATATTTTGCTACAGCAATGCTCGAAAGTTGTATACAAACCTTTTGTGTTCCCCACTCACTGTGAGTTGACTGATGGAGAGGGCACATTGTGTGTTTGTTTTTTGAATCCCATTAGTATTTGGAAGGACATTTCAGTGTTCCATTTGGGCTAGTTTTGAAGTTAAACGGTCCAACTAAATAATGCCCAAGTAAATTCAATAGGCCCACGCATATATTTTTCTACAGAAATGCTCGAAAGTTGTATACAAACCTTTTGTATTCCCCACTCACTGTGTGTTGACTGTGGGAGAGAGCACATTGTGTGTTTTCGTTTTTTAACCCCATTCGTCAAGGATTTAATCACTTTGGCTAATAGAAGTGTCTAATCAGTAGATATCGATCCCATGAAGTTAGTTCACCATGCTCTACCACCTTTTGCGCCCGTTTTCTAATGCTCTACAATCTTTTTTGTATTCCCCACTCACTGTGTGTTGACTGTGGGAGAGAGCACATTGTGTGTTTTCGTTTTTTAACCCGATTCGTCGAGGATTTGATCATTTTGGCTAATAGAAGTGTCTAATCAGTAGATATCGATCCCATGAAGTTAGTTCACCATTCTCTACCACCTTTTGCACCCGTTTTCTAATGCTCTACAATCTTTTTGTATTCCCCACTCACTGTGTGTTGACTGTGGGAGAGAGCACATTGTGTGTTTTCGTTTTTTAACCCCGATTCGTCGAGGATTTGATCATTTTGGCTAATAGAAGTGTCTAATCAGTAGATATCGATCCCATGAAGGTTAATAATCATGCTCTACCACCTTTTGCGCCCGTTTTCTAATGCTCTACAATCTTTTTGTATTCCCCACTCACTGTGTGTTGACTGTGGGAGAGAGCACATTGTGTGTTTACGTTTTTTAACCCCATTGGTCAAGGATTTGATCATTTTGGCTAATAGAAGTGTCTAATCAGTAGATATCGATCCCATGAAGGTTAATAATCATGCTCTACCACCTTTTGCGCCCGTTTTCTAATGCTCTACAATCTTTTTGTATTCCCCACTCACTGTGTGTTGACTGTGGGAGAGAGCACATTGTGTGTTTACGTTTTTTAACCCCATTGGTCAAGGATTTGATCATTTTGGCTAATAGAAGTGTCTAATCAGTAGATATCGATCCCATGAAGGTTAATAATCATGCTCTACCACCTTTTGCGCCCGTTTTCTAATGCTCTACAATCTTTTTGTATTCCCCACTCACTGTGTGTTGACTGTGGGAGAGAGCACATTGTGTGTTTGTTTTTTGAATCCCATTAGTATTTGGAAGGACATTTCAGTGTTCCATTTGGGCTAGTTTTGAAGTTAAACGGTCCAACTAAAAAAGTGCCCAAGTAAATTCAATAGTGCCACGCATATATTTTGCTACAGCATTGCTCGAAAGTACTCCACTATCTTTGTATTTGAATCATATTAAATTCGTGGCTGTGAAGACACATGCCCAACTGCTAAAAATTTATGTCAGGATTATTTTTCCTAGTCCCAAGAATCATAATCTCAAAAGACATTAGCTATATTGTCAAAGGATCAATCAGACATTGCCATTTTAGTGTACTCAATATTCAAATCTTTATATTTGAATCTTATTAAATTCGTGGCTGTGAAGACACATGCCCAACTGCTAGAAATACATGTCAGGATTATTTTTCAACGTCCCTAGAATCATAATCTCAAAAGACATTAGCTATATTGTCAAAGAAACAATCAGACATTGCCATTTTAGTGTACTCAATATTCCAATCTTTGTATTTGAATCTTATTAAATTCGTGGCTGTGAAGACACATGCACAACAGCTAGAAATACATGTCAGGATTATTTTACACCGTCCCGAGAATCATAATCTTAAAAGACATTAGCTATATTGTCAAAGGATCAATCAGACATTGATATTTTAGTGTACTCAATATTCCAATCTTTGTATTTGAATCTTATTAAATTCGTGGCTGTGAAGACACATGCACAACAGCTAGAAATACATGTCAGGATTATTTTACACCGTCCCGAGAATCATAATCTTAAAAGACATTAGCTATATTGTCAAAGGATCAATCAGACATTGATATTTTACCATTTTGCCATTTTAGTGAGTGAGTGTGTGTCTGTGTCCAATGAGCATTTGGTATATGAAGGTTGTTTAAAACGACCTTTGTCAGGTTGGTATATGAAGGTTGTGTAACACTACCTTTGTCAGGTTGGTCACAATGCACAACAGTCATCATCACCACATCAGTAAGTGAGTGAGTGAGTGTGTGTCTGAGTCCAATGAGCATTTGGTATTTGGAACAGTTGCGGCACTGATTAGAACAGTTGCGGCACTGATAGGAAGAGTTATCATGCTTTACAATATTTTTTGTATTAACACTGATTTCCATGATATGGACAATCTACGCGTAAAATCTAATCATTTATCAATTAAAATTTCAATGAAAGAAATTCATTCCCCAACTTCTTTGTCAACTTGAGAAAAAAGTTTCCGGCAATATATTTCCTCAATGTTTACGTTGGAGATTTTTGGTTTTTGGTTTGGTATTCGAGTATTACACTATTCTTCGCCCTAATATGTGTTTTAATTAGTAGATATGAAGAGAATCTACGAGAATTAGTGTCTTACTTGAGGATAAATTATGGATTTCGATGTTTTTCGATGGTTTTTGTATTTGTTTTCCCCCACTCACTGTGAGTTGACTGAGGTATACCTATAGAGCACATTGTGTGTTGGTTTTTTAACCCCATTGGTCAAGGATTTGATCATTTTGGCTAATAGAAGTGTCTAATCAGTAGATATCGATCCCATGAAGGTTAATAATCATGCTCTACCACCTTTTGCGCCCGTTTTCTAATGCTCTACAATCTTTTTGTATTCCCCACTCACTGTGTGTTGACTGTGGGAGAGAGCACATTGTGTGTTTACGTTTTTTAACCCCATTGGTCAAGGATTTGATCATTTTGGCTAATAGAAGTGTCTAATCAGTAGATATCGATCCCATGAAGGTTAATAATCATGCTCTACCACCTTTTGCGCCCGTTTTCTAATGCTCTACAATCTTTTTGTATTCCCCACTCACTGTGTGTTGACTGTGGGAGAGAGCACATTGTGTGTTTACGTTTTTTAACCCCATTGGTCAAGGATTTGATCATTTTGGCTAATAGAAGTGTCTAATCAGTAGATATCGATCCCATGAAGGTTAATAATCATGCTCTACCACCTTTTGCGCCCGTTTTCTAATGCTCTACAATCTTTTTGTATTCCCCACTCACTGTGTGTTGACTGTGGGAGAGAGCACATTGTGTGTTTACGTTTTTTAACCCCATTGGTCAAGGATTTGATCATTTTGGCTAATAGAAGTGTCTAATCAGTAGATATCGATCCCATGAAGGTTAATAATCATGCTCTACCACCTTTTGCGCCCGTTTTCTAATGCTCTACAATCTTTTTGTATTCCCCACTCACTGTGTGTTGACTGTGGGAGAGAGCACATTGTGTGTTTGTTTTTTGAATCCCATTAGTATTTGGAAGGACATTTCAGTGTTCCATTTGGGCTAGTTTTGAAGTTAAACGGTCCAACTAAATAATGCCCAAGTAAATTCAATAGGCCCACGCATATATTTTGCTACAGCAATGCTCGAAAGTTGTATACAAACCTTTTGTGTTCCCCACTCACTGTGAGTTGACTGATGGAGAGGGCACATTGTGTGTTTGTTTTTTGAATCCCATTAGTATTTGGAAGGACATTTCAGTGTTCCATTTGGGCTAGTTTTGAAGTTAAACGGTCCAACTAAAAAGTGCCCAAGTAAATTCAATAGTGCCACGCAGATATTTTGCTACAGCATTGCTCGAAAGTACTCCACTATCTTTGTATTTGAATCATATTAAATTCGTGGCTGTGAAGACACATGCCCAACTGCTAGAAATTTATGTCAGGATTATTTTTCCTAGTCCCAAGAATCATAATCTCAAAAGACATTAGCTATATTGTCAAAGGATCAATCAGACATTGCCATTTTAGTGTACTCAATATTCAAATCTTTATATTTGAATCTTATTAAATTCGTGGCTGTGAAGACACATGCCCAACTGCTAGAAATACATGTCAGGATTATTTTTCAACGTCCCTAGAATCATAATCTCAAAAGACATTAGCTATATTGTCAAAGAAACAATCAGACATTGCCATTTTAGTGTACTCAATATTCCAATCTTTGTATTTGATTCTTATTAAATTCGTGGCTGTGAAGACACATGCACAACAGCTAGAAATACATGTCAGGATTATTTTACACCGTCCCGAGAATCATAATCTTAAAAGACATTAGCTATATTGTCAAAGGATCAATCAGACATTGATATTTTAGTGTACTCAATATTCCAATCTTTGTATTTGAATCTTATTAAATTCGTGGCTGTGAAGACACATGCACAACAGCTAGAAATACATGTCAGGATTATTTTACACCGTCCCGAGAATCATAATCTTAAAAGACATTAGCTATATTGTCAAAGGATCAATCAGACATTGATATTTTACCATTTTGCCATTTTAGTGAGTGAGTGTGTGTCTGTGTCCAATGAGCATTTGGTATATGAAGGTTGTTTAAAACGACCTTTGTCAGGTTGTTCACAATGCACAACAGTCATCATCACCACATCATTGAGTGAGTGAGTGTGTGTCCAATGAGCATTTGGTATATGAAGGTTGTTTAAAACGACCTTTGTCAGGTTGGTATATGAAGGTTGTGTAACACTACCTTTGTCAGGTTGGTCACAATGCACAACAGTCATCATCACCACATCAGTAAGTGAGTGAGTGAGTGTGTGTCTGAGTCCAATGAGCATTTGGTATTTGGAACAGTTGCGGCACTGATTAGAACAGTTGCGGCACTCATTGGAACAGTTGCGGCACTGATAGGAAGAGTTATCATGCTCTACAATATTTTTGTATTAACACTGATTTCCATGATATGGACAATCTACGCGTAAAATCTAATCATTTATCAATTAAAATTTCAATGAAAGAAATTCATTCCCCAACTTCTTTGACAACTTGAGAAAAAGTTTCCGGCAATATATTTCCTCAATGTTTACGTTGGAGATTTTTGGTTTTTGGTTTGGTATTCGAGTATTACACTATTCTTCGCCCTAATATGTGTTTTAATTAGTAGATATGAAGAGAATCTACGAGAATTAGTGTCTTACTTGAGGATAAATTATGGATTTCGATGTTTTTCGATGGTTTTTGTATTTGTTTTCCCCACTCACTGTGAGTTGACTGAGGTATACCAATAGAGCACATTGTGTGTTGGTTTTTTTAACCCCATTGGTCAAGGATTTGATCATTTTGGCTAATAGAAGTGTCTAATCAGTAGATATCGATCCCATGAAGATTAATAATCATGCTCTACCACCTTTTGCGCCCGTTTTCTAATGCTCTACAATCTTTTTGTATTCCCCACTCACTGTGTGTTGACTGTGGGAGAGAGCACATTGTGTGTTTACGTTTTTTAACCCCATTGGTCAAGGATTTGATCATTTTGGCTAATAGAAGTGTCTAATCAGTAGATATCGATCCCATGAAGGTTAATAATCATGCTCTACCACCTTTTGCGCCCGTTTTCTAATGCTCTACAATCTTTTTGTATTCCCCACTCACTGTGTGTTGACTGTGGAGAGAGCACATTGTGTGTTTACGTTTTTTAACCCCATTGGTCAAGGATTTGATCATTTTGGCTAATAGAAGTGTCTAATCAGTAGATATCGATCCCATGAAGGTTAATAATCATGCTCTACCACCTTTGTCTGAAATGTCCTTCCAAATACTAATGGGATTCAAAAAACAAACACACAATGTGCTCTCTCCCACAGTCAACACACAGTGAGTGGGGAATACAAAAATATTGTAGAGCATTAGAAAACGGGTGCAAAAGGTGGTAGAGCATGGTGAACTAACTTCATGGGATCGATATCTACTGATTAGACACTTCTATTAGCCAAAATGATCAAATCCTTGACCAATGGGGTTAAAAAACGTAAACACACAATGTGCTCTCTCCCACAGTCAACACACAGTGAGTGGGGAATACAAAAGGTTTGTATACAACTTTCGAGCATTTCTGTAGAAAAATATATGCGTGGGCCTATTGAATTTACTTGGGCATTATTTAGTTGGACCGTTTAACTTCAAAACTAGCCCAAATGGAACACTGAAATGTTCTTCCAAATACTAATGGGATTCAAAAAACAAACACACAATGTGCCCTCTCCATCAGTCAACTCACAGTGAGTGGGGAACACAAAAGGTTTGTATACAACTTTCGAGCATTGCTGTAGCAAAATATATGCGTGGGCCTATTGAATTTACTTGGGCATTATTTAGTTGGACCGTTTAACTTCAAAAACTAGCCCAAATGGAACACTGAAATGTCCTTCCAAATACTAATGGGATTCAAAAAACAAACACACAATGTGCCCTCTCCATCAGTCAACTCACAGTGAGTGGGGAACACAAAAGGTTTGTATACAACTTTCGAGCATTGCTGTAGCAAAATATATGCGTGGGCCTATTGAATTTACTTGGGCATTATTTAGTTGGACCGTTTAACTTCAAAACTAGCCCAAATGGAACACTGAAATGTCCTTCCAAATACTAATGGGATTCAAAAAACAAACACACAATGTGCTCTCTCCCACAGTCAACACACAGTGAGTGGGGAATACAAAAAGATTGTAGAGCATTAGAAAACGGGCGCAAAAGGTGGTAGAGCATGATTATTAACCTTCATGGGATCGATATCTACTGATTAGACACTTCTATTAGCCAAAATGATCAAATCCTCGACGAATCGGGTTAAAAAACGAAAACACACAATGTGCTCTCTCCCACAGTCAACACACAGTGAGTGGGGAATACAAAAAGATTGTAGAGCATTAGAAAACGGGTGCAAAAGGTGGTAGAGAATGGTGAACTAACTTTATGGGATCGATATCTACTGATTAGACACTTCTATTAGCCAAAGTGATTAAATCCTCGACGAATGGGGTTAAAAAGAAAACACACAATGTGCTCTCTCCCACAGTCAACACACAGTGAGTGGGGAATACAAAAGGTTTGTATACAACTTTCGAGCATTTCTGTAGAAAAATATATGCGTGGGCCTATTGAATTCACTTGGGCATTATTTAGTTGGACCGTTTAACTTCAAAACTAGCTCAAATGGAACACTGAAATGTCCTTCCAAATACTAATGGGATTCAAAAAACAAACACACAATGTGCCCTCTCCATCAGTCAACTCACAGTGAGTGGGGAACACAAAAGGTTTGTATACAACTTTCGAGCATTGCTGTAGCAAAATATATGCGTGGGCCTATTGAATTTACTTGGGCATTATTTAGTTGGACCGTTTAACTTCAAAACTAGCCCAAATGGAACACTGAAATGTCCTTCCAAATACTAATGGGATTCAAAAAACAAACACACAATGTGCCCTCTCCATCAGTCAACTCACAGTGAGTGGGGAACACAAAAAGGTTTGTATACAACTTTCGAGCATTGCTGTAGCAAAAATATATGCGTGGGCCTATTGAATTTACTTGGGCATTATTTAGTTGGACCGTTTAACTTCAAAACTAGCCCAAATGGAACACTGAAATGTCCTTCCAAATACTAATGGGATTCAAAAAACAAACACACAATGTGCTCTCTCCCACAGTCAACACACAGTGAGTGGGGGAATACAAAAAGATTGTAGAGCATTAGAAAACGGGCGCAAAAGGTGGTAGAGCATGATTATTAACCTTCATGGGATCGATATCTACTGATTAGACACTTCTATTAGCCAAAATGATCAAATCCTTGACCAATGGGGTTAAAAAACGTAAACACACAATGTGCTCTCTCCCACAGTCAACACACAGTGAGTGGGGAATACAAAAAGATTGTAGAGCATTAGAAAACGGGCGCAAAAGGTGGTAGAGCATGATTATTAACCTTCATGGGATCGATATCTACTGATTAGACACTTCTATTAGCCAAAATGATCAAATCCTTGACCAATGGGGTTAAAAAACAAACACACAATGTGCTCTCTCCCACAGTCAACACACAGTGAGTGGGGAATACAAAAAGATTGTAGAGCATTAGAAAACGGGTGCAAAAGGTGGTAGAGCATGGTGAACTAACTTCATGGGATCGATATCTACTGATTAGACACTTCTATTAGCCAAAATGATCAAATCCTCTACGAATCGGGTTAAAAAACGAAAACACACCATGTGCTCTCTCCCACAGTCAACACTCAGTGAGTGGGGAATACAAAAAAGATTGTAGAGCATTAGAAAACGGGTGCAAAAGGTGGTAGAGAATGGTGAACTAACTTCATGGGATCGATATCTACTGATTAGACACTTCTATTAGCCAAAGTGATTAAATCCTCGACGAATGGGGTTAAAAAACGAAAACACACAATGTGCTCTCTCCCACAGTCAACACACAGTGAGTGGGGAATACAAAAAGATTGTAGAGCATTAGAAAACGGGCGCAAAAGGTGGTAGAGCATGGTGAACTAACTTCATGGGATCGATATCTACTGATTAGACACTTCTATTAGCCAAAATGATCAAATCCTTGACCAATGGGGTTAAAAAACGTAAACACACAATGTGCTCTCTCCCACAGTCAACACACAGTGAGTGGGAAAATACAAAAAGATTGTAGAGCATTAGAAAACGGGCGCAAAAGGTGGTAGAGCATGATTATTAACCTTCATGGGATCGATATCTACTGATTAGACACTTCTATTAGCCAAAATGATCAAATCCTTGAACAATGGGGTTAAAAAACGTAAACACACAATGTGCTCTCTCCCACAGTCAACACACAGTGAGTGGGGGAATACAAAAAGATTGTAGAGCATTAGAAAACGGGCGCAAAAGGTGATAGAGCATGATTATTAACCTTCATGGGATCGATATCTACTGATTAGACACTTCTATTAGCCAAAATGATCAAATCCTTGACCAATGGGGTTAAAAAACGTAAACACACAATGTGCTCTCTCCCACAGTCAACACACAGTGAGTGGGGAATACAAAAAGATTGTAGAGCATTAGAAAACGGGCGCAAAAGGTGGTAGAGCATGATTATTAACCTTCATGGGATCGATATCTACTGATTAGACACTTCTATTAGCCAAAATGATCAAATCCTTGACCAATGGGGTTAAAAAAACGTAAACACACAATGTGCTCTCTCCCACAGTCAACACACAGTGAGTGGGGAATAGAAAAAGATTGTAGAGCATTAGAAAACGGGCGCAAAAGGTGGTAGAGCATGATTATTAACCTTCATGGGATCGATATCTACTGATTAGACACTTCTATTAGCCAAAATGATCAAATCCTTGACCAATGGGGTTAAAAAACGTAAACACACAATGTGCTCTCTCCCACAATCAACACACAGTGAGTGGGGAATACAAAAAAGATTGTAGAGCATTAGAAAACGGGCGCAAAAAGGTGGTAGAGCATAATTATTAACCTTCATGGGATCGATATCTACTGATTAGACACTTCTATTAGCCAAAATGATCAAATCCTTGACCAATGGGGTTAAAAAACAAACACACAATGTGCTCTCTCCCACAGTCAACACACAGTGAGTGGGGAATACAAAAAGATTGTAGAGCATTAGAAAACGGGTGCAAAAGGTGGTAGAGCATGGTGAACTAACTTCATGGGATCGATATCTACTGATTAGACACTTCTATTTGCCAAAATGATCAAATCCTCTACGAATCGGGTTAAAAAACGAAAACACACAATGTGCTCTCTCCCACAGTCAACACACAGTGAGTGGGGAATACAAAAAGATTGTAGAGCATTAGAAAACGGGTGCAAAAGGTGGTAGAGAATGGTGAACTAACTTCATGGGATCGATATCTACTGATTAGACACTTCTATTAGCCAAAGTGATTAAATCCTCGACGAATGGGGTTAAAAAACGAAAACACACAATGTGCTCTCTCCCACAGTCAACACACAGTGAGTGGGGAATACAAAAAGATTGTAGAGCATTAGAAAACGGGCGCAAAAGGTGGTAGAGCATGGTGAACTAACTTCATGGGATCGATATCTACTGATTAGACACTTCTATTAGCCAAAGTGATTAAATCCTCGACGAATGGGGTTAAAAAACGAAAACACACAATGTGCTCTCTCCCACAGTCAACACACAGTGAGTGGGGAATACAAAATGTTTGTATACAACTTTCGAGCATTTCTGTAGAAAAATATATGCGTGGGCCTATTGAATTTACTTGGGCATTATTTAGTTGGACCGTTTAACTTCAAAACTAGCCCAAATGGAACACTGAAATGTCCTTCCAAATACTAATGGGATTCAAAAAACAAACACACAATGTGCCCTCTCCATCAGTCAACTCACAGTGAGTGGGGAACACAAAAGGTTTGTATACAACTTTCGAGCATTGCTGTAGCAAAATATATGCGTGGGCCTATTGAATTTACTTGGACATTATTTAGTTGGACCGTTTAACTTCAAAACTAGCCCAAATGGAACACTGAAATGTCCTTCCAAATACTAATGGGATTCAAAAAACAAACACACAATGTGCCCTCTCCATCAGTCAACTCACAGTGAGTGGGGAACACAAAAGGTTTGTATACAACTTTCGAGCATTGCTGTAGCAAAATATATGCGTGGGCCTATTTAATTTACTTGGGCATTATTTAGTTGGACCGTTTAACTTCAAAACTAGCCCAAATGGAACACTGAAATGTCCTTCCAAATACTAATGGGATTCAAAAAACAAACACACAATGTGCTCTCTCCCACAGTCAACACACAGTGAGTGGGGAATACAAAAAGATTGTAGAGCATTAGAAAACGGGCGCAAAAGGTGGTAGAGCATGATTATTAACCTTCATGGGATCGATATCTACTGATTAGACACTTCAATTAGCCAAAATGATCAAATCCTTGACCAATGGGGTTAAAAAACGTAAACACACAATGTGCTCTCTCCCACAGTCAACACACAGTGAGTGGGGAATACAAAAAAGATTGTAGAGCATTAGAAAACGGGCGCAAAAGGTGGTAGAGCATGATTATTAACCTTCATGGGATCGATATCTACTGATTAGACACTTCTATTAGCCAAAATGATCAAATCCTTGACCAATGGGGTTAAAAAACGTAAACACACAATGTGCTCTCTCCCACAGTCAACACACAGTGAGTGGGGAATACAAAAAGATTGTAGAGCATTAGAAAACGGGTGCAAAAGGTGGTAGAGCATGGTGAACTAACTTCATGGGATCGATATCTACTGATTAGACACTTCTATTAGCCAAAATGATCAAATCCTCGACGAATCGGGGTTAAAAAACGAAAACACACAATGTGCTCTCTCCCACAGTCAACACACAGTGAGTGGGGGAATACAAAAAGACTGTAGAGCATTAGAAAACGGGTGCAAAAGGTGGTAGAGAATGGTGAACTAACTTCATGGGATCGATATCTACTGATTAGACACTTCTATTAGCCAAAGTGATTAAATCCTCGACGAATGGGGTTAAAAAAACGAAAACACACAATGTGCTCTCTCCCACAGTCAACACACAATGAGTGGGGAATACAAAAGGTTTGTATACAACTTTCGAGCATTTCTGTAGAAAAAATATATGCGTGGGCCTATTGAATTTACTTGGGCATTATTTAGTTGGACCGTTTAACTTCAAAACTAGCCCAAATGGAACACTGAAATGTCCTTCCAAATACTAATGGGATTCAAAAAACAAACACACAATGTGCCCTCTCCATCAGTCAACTCACAGTGAGTGGGGAACACAAAAAGGTTTGTATACAACTTTCGAGCATTGCTGTAGCAAAATATATGCGTGGGCCTATTGAATTTACTTGGGCATTATTTAGTTGGACCGTTTAACTTCAAAACTAGCCCAAATGGAACACTGAAATGTCCTTCCAAATACTAATGGGATTCAAAAAACAAATACACAATGTGCCCTCTCCATCAGTCAACTCACAGTGAGTGGGGAACACAAAAGGTTTGTATACAACTTTCGAGCATTGCTGTAGCAAAATATATGCGTGGGCCTATTGAATTTACTTGGGCATTATTTAGTTGGACCGTTTAACTTCAAAACTAGCCCAAATGGAACACTGAAATGTCCTTCCAAATACTAATGGGATTCAAAAAACAAACACACAATGTGCCCTCTCCATCAGTCAACTCACAGTGAGTGGGGAACACAAAAGGTTTGTATACAACTTTCGAGCATTGCTGTAGCAAAATATATGCGTGGGCCTATTGAATTTACTTGGGCATTATTTAGTTGGACCGTTTAACTTCAAAACTAGCCCAAATGGAACACTGAAATGTCCTTCCAAATACTAATGGGATTCAAAAAACAAACACACAATGTGCTCTCTCCCACAGTCAACACACAGTGAGTGGGGAATACAAAAAGATTGTAGAGCATTAGAAAACGGGCGCAAAAGGTGGTAGAGCATGATTATTAACCTTCATGGGATCGATATCTACTGATTAGACACTTCTATTAGCCAAAATGATCAAATCCTTGACCAATGGGGTTAAAAAACGTAAACACACAATGTGCTCTCTCCCACAGTCAACACACAGTGAGTGGGGAATACAAAAAGATTGTAGAGCATTAGAAAACGGGCGCAAAAGGTGGTAGAGCATGATTATTAACCTTCATGGGATCGATATCTACTAATTAGACACTTCTATTAGCCAAAATGATCAAATCCTTGACCAATGGGGTTAAAAAACAAACACACAATGTGCTCTCTCCCACAGTCAACACACAGTGAGTGGGGAATACAAAAAGATTGTAGAGCATTAGAAAACGGGTGCAAAAGGTGGTAGAGAATGGTGAACTAACTTCATGGGATCGATATCTACTGATTAGACACTTCTATTAGCCAAAGTGATTAAATCCTCGACGAATGGGGTTAAAAAACGAAAACACACAATGTGCTCACTCCCACAGTCAACACACAGTGAGTGGGGAATACAAAAGGTTTGTATACAACTTTCGAGCATTTATGTAGAAAAATATATGCGTGGGCCTATTGAATTTACTTGGGCATTATTTAGTTGGACCGTTTAACTTCAAAACTAGCCCAAATGGAACACTGAAATGTCCTTCCAAATACTAATGGGATTCAAAAAACAAACACACAATGTGCCCTCTCCATCAGTCAACTCACAGTGAGTGGGGAACACAAAAGGTTTGTATACAACTTTCGAGCATTGCTGTAGCAAAATATCTGCGTGGGCCTATTGAATTTATTTGGGCATTATTTAGTTGGACCGTTTAACTTCAAAACTAGCCCAAATGGAACACTGAAATGTCTTTCCAAATACTAATGGGATTCAAAAAACAAACACACAATGTGCCCTCTCCATCAGTCAACTCACAGTGAGTGGGGAACACAAAAGGTTTGTATACAACTTTCGAGCATTGCTGTAGCAAAAATATATGCGTGGGCCTATTGAATTTACTTGGGCATTATTTAGTTGGACCGTTTAACTTCAAAAACTAGCCCAAATGGAACACTGAAATGTCCTTCCAAATACTAATGGGATTCAAAAAACAAACACACAATGTGCTCTCTCCCACAGTCAACACACAGTGAGTGGGGAATACAAAAAGATTGTAGAGCATTAGAAAACGGGCGCAAAAGGTGGTAGAGCATGATTATTAACCTTCATGGGATCGATATCTACTGATTAGACACTTCTATTAGCCAAAATGATCAAATCCTTGACCAATGGGATTCAAAAAACAAACACACAATGTGCCCTCTCCATCAGTCAACTCACAGTGAGTGGGGAACACAAAAGGTTTGTATACAACTTTCGAGCATTGCTGTAGCAAAATATATGCGTGGGCCTATTGAATTTACTTGGGCATTATTTAGTTGGACCGTTTAACTTCAAAACTAGCCCAAATGGAACACTGAAATGTCCTTCCAAATACTAATGGGATTCAAAAAACAAACACACAATGTGCTCTCTCCCACAGTCAACACACAGTGAGTGGGGAATACAAAAAGATTGTAGAGCATTAGAAAACGGGCATAAAAGGTGGTAGAGCATGATTATTAACCTTCATGGGATCGATATCTACTGATTAGACACTTCTATTAGCCAAAATGATCAAATCCTTGACCAATGGGGTTAAAAAACGTAAACACACAATGTGCTCTCTCCCACAGTCAACACACAGTGAGTGGGGAATACAAAAAGATTGTAGAGCATTAGAAAACGGGCGCAAAAGGTGGTAGAGCATGATTATTAACCTTCATGGGATCGATATCTACTGATTAGACACTTCTATTAGCCAAAATGATCAAATCCTTGACCAATGGGGTTAAAAAAACGTAAACACACAATGTGCTCTCTCCCACAGTCAACACACAGTGAGTGGGGAATACAAAAAGATTGTAGAGCATTAGAAAACGGGCGCAAAAGGTGGTAGAGCATGATTATTAACCTTCATGGGATCGATATCTACTGATTAGACACTTCTATTAGCCAAAATGATCAAATCCTTGACCAATGGGATTAAAAAACCAACACACAATGTGCTCTATAGGTATACCTCAGTCAACTCACAGTGAGTGGGGGAAAACAAATACAAAAACCATCGAAAAACATCGAAATCCATAATTTATCCTCAAGTAAGACACTAATTCTCGTAGATTCTCTTCATATCTACTAATTAAAAACACATATTAGGGCGAAGAATAGTGTAATACTCGAATACCAAACCAAAAAACCAAAAATCTCCAACGTAAACATTGAGGAAATATATTGCCGGAAACTTTTTCTCAAGTTGTCAAAGAAGTTGGGGAATGAATTTCTTTCATTGAAATTTTAATTGATAAATGATTAGATTTTACGCGTAGATTGTCCATATCATGGAAATCAGTGTTAATACAAAAATATTGTAGAGCATGATAACTCTTCCTATCAGTGCCGCAACTGTTCCAATGAGTGCCGCAACTGTTCTAATCAGTGCCGCAACTGTTCCAAATACCAAATGCTCATTGGACTCAGACACACACTCACTCACTTACTGATGTGGTGATGATGACTGTTGTGCATTGTGACCAACCTGACAAAGGTAGTGTTACACAACCTTCATATACCAACCTGACAAAGGTCGTTTTAAACAACCTTCATAGACCAAATGCTCATTGGACACACACTCACTCACTCAATGATGTGGTGATGATGACTGTTGTGCATTGTGAACAACCTGACAAAGGTCGTTTTAAACAACCTTCATATACCAAATGCTCATTGGACACAGACACACACTCACTCACTAAAATGGCAAAATGGTAAAATATCAATGTCTGATTGATCCTTTGACAATATAGCTAATGTCTTTTAAGATTATGATTCTCGGGACGGTGTAAAATAATCCTGACATGTATTTCTAGCTGTTGTGCATGTGTCTTCACAGCCACGAATTTAATAAGATTCAAATACAAAGATTGGAATATTGAGTACACTAAAATGGCAATGTCTGATTGTTTCTTTGACAATATAGCTAATGTCTTTTGAGATTATGATTCTAGGGACGGTGTAAAATAATCCTGACATGTATTTCTAGCAGTTGGGCATGTGTCTTCACAGCCACGAATTTAATAAGATTCAAATATAAAGAATTGAATATTGAGTACACTAAAATGGCAATGTCTGATTGATCCTTTGACAATATAGCTAATGTCTTTTGAGATTATGATTCTTGGGACTAGGAAAAATAATCCTGACATAAATTTCTAGCAGTTGGGCATGTGTCTTCACAGCCACGAATTTAATATGATTCAAATACAAAGATAGTGGAGTACTTTCGAGCAATGCTGTAGCAAAATATCTGCGTGGCACTATTGAATTTACTTGGGCACTTTTTAGTTGGACCGTTTAACTTCAAAACTAGCCCAAATGGAACACTGAAATGTCCTTCCAAATACTAATGGGATTCAAAAAACAAACACACAATGTGCCCTCTCCCACAGTCAACACACAGTGAGTGGGGAATACAAAAAGATTGTAGAGCATTAGAAAACGGGCGCAAAAGGTGGTAGAGCATGATTATTAACCTTCATGGGATCGATATCTACTGATTAGACACTTCTATTAGCCAAAATGATCAAATCCTTGACCAATGGGGTTAAAAAACGTAAACACACAATGTGCTCTCTCCCACAGTCAACACACAGTGAGTGGGGAATACAAAAAGATTGTAGAGCATTAGAAAACGGGCGCAAAAGGTGGTAGAGCATGATTATTAACCTTCATGGGATCGATATCTACTGATTAGACACTTCTATTAGCCAAAATGATCAAATCCTTGACCAATGGGATTAAAAAACCAACACACAATGTGCTCTATAGGTATACCTCAGTCAACTCACAGTGAGTGGGGGAAAACAAATACAAAAACCATCGAAAAACATCGAAATCCATAATTTATCCTCAAGTAAGACACTAATTCTCGTAGATTCTCTTCATATCTACTAATTAAAACACATATTAGGGCGAAGAATAGTGTAATACTCGAATACCAAACCAAAAAACCAAAAATCTCCAACGTAAACATTGAGGAAATATATTGCCGGAAACTTTTTCTCAAGTTGTCAAAGAAGTTGGGGAATGAATTTCTTTCATTGAAATTTTAATTGATAAATGATTAGATTTTACGCGTAGATTGTCCATATCATGGAAATCAGTGTTAATACAAAAATATTGTAGAGCATGATAACTCTTCCTATCAGTGCCGCAACTGTTCCAATGAGTGCCGCAACTGTTCTAATCAGTGCCGCAACTGTTCCAAATACCAAATGCTCATTGGACTCAGACACACACTCACTCACTTACTGATGTGGTGATGATGACTGTTGTGCATTGTGACCAACCTGACAAAGGTAGTGTTACACAACCTTCATATACCAACCTGACAAAGGTCGTTTTAAACAACCTTCATAGACCAAATGCTCATTGGACACACACTCACTCACTCAATGATGTGGTGATGATGACTGTTGTGCATTGTGAACAACCTGACAAAGGTCGTTTTAAACAACCTTCATATACCAAATGCTCATTGGACACAGACACACACTCACTCACTAAAATGGCAAAATGGTAAAATATCAATGTCTGATTGATCCTTTGACAATATAGCTAATGTCTTTTAAGATTATGATTCTCGGGACGGTGTAAAATAATCCTGACATGTATTTCTAGCTGTTGTGCATGTGTCTTCACAGCCACGAATTTAATAAGATTCAAATACAAAGATTGGAATATTGAGTACACTAAAATGGCAATGTCTGATTGTTTCTTTGACAATATAGCTAATGTCTTTTGAGATTATGATTCTAGGGACGGTGTAAAATAATCCTGACATGTATTTCTAGCAGTTGGGCATGTGTCTTCACAGCCACGAATTTAATAAGATTCAAATATAAAGAATTGAATATTGAGTACACTAAAATGGCAATGTCTGATTGATCCTTTGACAATATAGCTAATGTCTTTTGAGATTATGATTCTTGGGACTAGGAAAAATAATCCTGACATAAATTTCTAGCAGTTGGGCATGTGTCTTCACAGCCACGAATTTAATATGATTCAAATACAAAGATAGTGGAGTACTTTCGAGCAATGCTGTAGCAAAATATCTGCGTGGCACTATTGAATTTACTTGGGCACTTTTTAGTTGGACCGTTTAACTTCAAAACTAGCCCAAATGGAACACTGAAATGTCCTTCCAAATACTAATGGGATTCAAAAAACAAACACACAATGTGCCCTCTCCCACAGTCAACACACAGTGAGTGGGGAATACAAAAAAGATTGTAGAGCATTAGAAAACGGGCGCAAAAGGTGGTAGAGCATGATTATTAACCTTCATGGGATCGATATCTACTGATTAGACACTTCTATTAGCCAAAATGATCAAATCCTTGACCAATGGGGTTAAAAAAACAAACACACAATGTGCTCTCTCCCACAGTCAACACACAGTGAGTGGGGAATACAAAAAGATTGTAGAGCATTAGAAAACGGGTGCAAAAAGTGGTAGAGCATGGTGAACTAACTTCATGGGATCGATATCTACTGATTAGACACTTCTATTAGCCAAAGTGATTAAATCCTCGACGAATGGGGTTAAAAAACGAAAAACACACAATGTGCTCTCTCCCACAGTCAACACACAGTGAGTGGAGAATACAAAAAGATTGTAGAGCATTAGAAAACGGGCGCAAAAGGTGGTAGAGCATGGTGAACTAACTTCATGGGATCGATATCTACTGATTAGACACTTCTATTAGCAAAAGTGATTAAATCCTCGATGAATGGGGTTAAAAAACGAAATCACACAATGTGCTCTCTCCCACAGTCAACACACAGTGAGTGGGGAATACAAAAGGTTTGTATACAACTTTCGAGCATTTCTGTAGAAAAATATATGCGTGGGCCTATTGAATTTACTTGGGCATTATTTAGTTGGACCGTTTAACTTCAAAACTAGCCCAAATGGAACACTGAAATGTTCTTCCAAATACTAATGGGATTCAAAAAACAAACACACAATGTGCCCTCTCCATCAGTCAACTCACAGTGAGTGGGGAACACAAAAGGTTTGTATACAACTTTCGAGCATTGCTGTAGCAAAAATATATGCGTGGGCCTATTGAATTTACTTGGGCATTATTTAGTTGGACCGTTTAACTTCAAAACTAGCCCAAATGGAACACTGAAATGTCCTTCCAAATACTAATGGGATTCAAAAAACAAACACACAATGAGCCCTCTCCATCAGTCAACTCACAGTGAGTGGGGAACACAAAAGGTTTGTATACAACTTTCGAGCATTGCTGTAGCAAAATATATGCGTGGGCCTATTGAATTTACTTGGGCATTATTTAGTTGGACCGTTTAACTTCAAAACTAGCCCAAATGGAACACTGAAATGTCCTTCCAAATACTAATGGGATTCAAAAAACAAACACACAATGTGCTCTCTCCCACAGTCAACACACAGTGAGTGGGGAATACAAAAAGATTGTAGAGCATTAGAAAACGAGCGCAAAAGGTGGTAGAGCATGATTATTAACCTTCATGGGATCGATATCTACTGATTAGACACTTCTATTAGCCAAAATGATCAAATCCTTGACCAATGGGGTTAAAAAACGTAAACACACAATGTGCTCTCTCCCACAGTCAACACACAGTGAGTGGGGAATACAAAAAGATTGTAGAGCATTAGAAAACGGGCGCAAAAGGTGGTAGAGCATGATTATTAACCTTCATGGGATCGATATCTACTGATTAGACACTTCTATTAGCCAAAATGATCAAATCCTTGACCAATGGGGTTAAAAAACGTAAACACACAATGTGCTCTCTCCCACAGTCAACACACAGTGAGTGGGGAATACAAAAAGATTGTAGAGCATTAGAAAACGGGCGCAAAAGGTGGTAGAGCATGATTATTAACCTTCATGGGATCGATATCTACTGATTAGACACTTCTATTAGCCAAAATGATCAAATCCTTGACCAATGGGGTTAAAAAACGTAAACACACAATGTGCTCTCTCCCACAGTCAACACACAGTGAGTGGGGAATACAAAAAGATTGTAGAGCATTAGAAAACGGGCGCAAAAGGTGGTAGAGCATGATTATTAACCTTCATGGGATCGATATCTACTGATTAGACACTTCTATTAGCCAAAATGATCAAATCCTTGACCAATGGGGTTAAAAAACAAACACACAATGTGCTCTCTCCCACAGTCAACACACAGTGAGTGGGGAATACAAAAAGATTGTAGAGCATTAGAAAACGGGTGCAAAAGGTGGTAGAGCATGGTGAACTAACTTCATGGGATCGATATCTACTGATTAGACACTTCTATTAGCCAAAATGATCAAATCCTCGACGAATCGGGTTAAAAAACGAAAACACACAATGTGCTCTCTCCCACAGTCAACACACAGTGAGTGGGGAATACAAAAAGATTGTAGAGCATTAGAAAACGGGTGCAAAAGGTGGTAGAGAATGGTGAACTAACTTCATGGGATCGATATCTACTGATTAGACACTTCTATTAGCCAAAGTGATTAAATCCTCGACGAATGGGGTTAAAAAACGAAAACACACAATGTGCTCTCTCCCACAGTCAACACACAGTGAGTGGGGAATACAAAAGGTTTGTATACAACTTTCGAGCATTTCTGTAGAAAAAATATATGCGTGGGCCTATTGAATTTACTTGGGCATTATTTAGTTGGACCGTTTAACTTCAAAACTAGCCCAAATGGAACACTGAAATGTCCTTCCAAATACTAACGGGATTCAAAAAACAAACACACAATGTGCCCTCTCCATCAGTCAACACACAGTGAGTGGGGAATACAAAAAGATTGTAGAGCATTAGAAAACGGGCGCAAAAGGTGGTAGATCATGATTATTAACCTTCATGGGATCGATATCTACTGATTAGACACTTCTATTAGCCAAAATGATCAAATCCTTGACCAATGGGGTTAAAAAAACGTAAACACACAGTGTGCTCTCTCCCACAGTCAACACACAGTGAGTGGGGAATACAAAAAAGATTGTAGAGCATTAGAAAACGGGTGCAAAAGGTGGTAGAGAATGGTGAACTAACCTTCATGGGATCGATATCTACTGATTAGACACTTCTATTAGCCAAAATGATCAAATCCTTGACCAATGGGATTAAAAAACCAACACACAATGTGCTCTATAGGTATACCTCAGTCAACTCACAGTGAGTGGGGGAAAACAAATACAAAAACCATCGAAAAACATCGAAATCCATAATTTATCCTCAAGTAAGACACTAATTCTCGTAGATTCTCTTCATATCTACTAATTAAAACACATATTAGGGCGAAGAATAGTGTAATACTCGAATACCAAACCAAAAAACCAAAAATCTCCAACGTAAACATTGAGGAAATATATTACCGGAAACTTTTTCTCAAGTTGTCAAAGAAGTTGGGGAATGAATTTCTTTCATTGAAATTTTAATTGATAAATGATTAGATTTTACGCGTAGATTGTCCATATCATGGAAATCAGTGTTAATACAAAAAATATTGTAGAGCATGATAACTCTTCCTATCAGTGCCGCAACTGTTCCAATGAGTGCCGCAACTGTTCTAATCAGTGCCGCAACTGTTCCAAATACCAAATGCTCATTGGACTCAGACACACACTCACTCACTTACTGATGTGGTGATGATGACTGTTGTGCATTGTGACCAACCTGACAAAGGTAGTGTTACACAACCTTCATATACCAACCTGACAAAGGTCGTTTTAAACAACCTTCATAGACCAAATGCTCATTGGACACACACTCACTCACTCAATGATGTGGTGATGATGACTGTTGTGCATTGTGAACAACCTGACAAAGGTCGTTTTAAACAACCTTCATATACCAAATGCTCATTGGACACAGACACACACTCACTCACTAAAATGGCAAAATGGTAAAATATCAATGTCTGATTGATCCTTTGACAATATAGCTAATGTCTTTTAAGATTATGATTCTCGGGACGGTGTAAAATAATCCTGACATGTATTTCTAGCTGTTGTGCATGTGTCTTCACAGCCACGAATTTAATAAGATTCAAATACAAAGATTGGAATATTGAGTACACTAAAATGGCAATGTCTGATTGTTTCTTTGACAATATAGCTAATGTCTTTTGAGATTATGATTCTAGGGACGGTGTAAAATAATCCTGACATGTATTTCTAGCAGTTGGGCATGTGTCTTCACAGCCACGAATTTAATAAGATTCAAATATAAAGAATTGAATATTGAGTACACTAAAATGGCAATGTCTGATTGATCCTTTGACAATATAGCTAATGTCTTTTGAGATTATGATTCTTGGGACTAGGAAAAATAATCCTGACATAAATTTCTAGCAGTTGGGCATGTGTCTTCACAGCCACGAATTTAATATGATTCAAATACAAAGATAGTGGAGTACTTTCGAGCAATGCTGTAGCAAAATATCTGCGTGGCACTATTGAATTTACTTGGGCACTTTTTAGTTGGACCGTTTAACTTCAAAACTAGCCCAAATGGAACACTGAAATGTCCTTCCAAATACTAATGGGATTCAAAAAACAAACACACAATGTGCCCTCTCCCACAGTCAACACACAGTGAGTGGGGAATACAAAAAGATTGTAGAGCATTAGAAAACGGGCGCAAAAGGTGGTAGAGCATGATTATTAACCTTCATGGGATCGATATCTACTGATTAGACACTTCTATTAGCCAAAATGATCAAATCCTTGACCAATGGGGTTAAAAAAACAAACACACAATGTGCTCTCTCCCACAGTCAACACACAGTGAGTGGGGAATACAAAAAGATTGTAGAGCATTAGAAAACGGGTGCAAAAAGTGGTAGAGCATGGTGAACTAACTTCATGGGATCGATATCTACTGATTAGACACTTCTATTAGCCAAAGTGATTAAATCTTCGACGAATGGGGTTAAAAAACGAAAACACACAATGTGCTCTCTCCCACAGTCAACACACAGTGAGTGGAGAATACAAAAAGATTGTAGAGCATTAGAAAACGGGCGCAAAAGGTGGTAGAGCATGGTGAACTAACTTCATGGGATCGATATCTACTGATTAGACACTTCTATTAGCAAAAGTGATTAAATCCTCGATGAATGGGGTTAAAAAACGAAAACACACAATGTGCTCTCTCCCACAGTCAACACACAGTGAGTGGGGAATACAAAAGGTTTGTATACAACTTTCGAGCATTTCTGTAGAAAAATATATGCGTGGGCCTATTGAATTTACTTGGGCATTATTTAGTTGGACCGTTTAACTTCAAAACTAGCCCAAATGGAACACTGAAATGTTCTTCCAAATACTAATGGGATTCAAAAAACAAACACACAATGTGCCCTCTCCATCAGTCAACTCACAGTGAGTGGGGAACACAAAAGGTTTGTATACAACTTTCGAGCATTGCTGTAGCAAAATATATGCGTGGGCCTATTGAATTTACTTGGGCATTATTTAGTTGGACCGTTTAACTTCAAAACTAGCCCAAATGGAACACTGAAATGTCCTTCCAAATACTAATGGGATTCAAAAAACAAACACACAATGAGCCCTCTCCATCAGTCAACTCACAGTGAGTGGGGAACACAAAAGGTTTGTATACAACTTTCGAGCATTGCTGTAGCAAAAATATATGCGTGGGCCTATTGAATTTACTTGGGCATTATTTAGTTGGACCGTTTAACTTCAAAACTAGCCCAAATGGAACACTGAAATGTCCTTCCAAATACTAATGGGATTCAAAAAACAAACACACAATGTGCTCTCTCCCACAGTCAACACACAGTGAGTGGGGAATACAAAAAGATTGTAGAGCATTAGAAAACGAGCGCAAAAGGTGGTAGAGCATGATTATTAACCTTCATGGGATCGATATCTACTGATTAGACACTTCTATTAGCCAAAATGATCAAATCCTTGACCAATGGGGTTAAAAAAACGAAAACACACAATGTGCTTTCTCCCACAGTCAACACACAGTGAGTGGGGAATACAAAAAGATTGTAGAGCATTAGAAAACGGGCGCAAAAGGTGGTAGAGCATGGTGAACTAACTTCATGGGATCGATATCTACTGATTAGACACTTCTATTAGCCAAAGTGATTAAATCCTCGACGAATGGGGTTAAAAAAACGAAAACACACAATGTGCTCTCTCCCACAGTCAACACACAGTGAGTGGGGAATACAAAAGGTTTGTATACAACTTTCGAGCATTTCTGTAGAAAAATATATGCGTGGGCCTATTGAATTTACTTGGGCATTATTTAGTTGGACCGTTTAACTTCAAAACTAGCCCAAATGGAACACTGAAATGTCCTTCCAAATACTAATGGGATTCAAAAAACAAACACACAATGTGCCCTCTCCATCAGTCAACTCACAGTGAGTGGGGAACACAAAAGGTTTGTATACAACTTTCGAGCATTGCTGTAGCAAAAATATATGCGTGGGCCTATTGAATTTACTTGGGCATTATTTAGTTGGACCGTTTAACTTCAAAACTAGCCCAAATGGAACACTGAAATGTCCTTCCAAATACTAATGGGATTTAAAAAAACAAACACACAATGTGCCCTCTCCATCAGTCAACTCACAGTGAGTGGGGAACAGATAAAGTTTGTATACAACTTTCGAGCATTGCTGTAGCAAAATATATGCGTGGGCCTATTGAATTTACTTGGGCATTATTTAGTTGGACCGTTTAACTTCAAAACTAGCCCAAATGGAACACTGAAATGTCCTTCCAAATACTAATGGGATTCAAAAAACAAACACACAATGTGCTCTCTCCCACAGTCAACACACAGTGAGTGGGGAATACAAAAAGATTGTAGAGCATTAGAAAACGGGCGCAAAAGGTGGTAGAGCATGATTATTAACCTTCATGGGATCGATATCTACTGATTAGACACTTCTATTAGCCAAAATGATCAAATCCTTGACCAATGGGGTTAAAAAAACGTAAACACAAAATGTGCTCTCTCCCACAGTCAACACACAGTGAGTGGGGAATACAAAAAGATTGTAGAGCATTAGAAAACGGGCGCAAAAGGTGGTAGAGCATGATTATTAACCTTCATGGGATCGATATCTACTGATTAGACACTTCTATTAGCCAAAATGATCAAATCCTTGACCAATGGGGTTAAAAAACAAACACACAATGTGCTCTCTCCCACAGTCAACATACAGTGAGTGGGGAATACAAAAAAGATTGTAGAGCATTAGAAAACGGGTGCAAAAGGTGGTAGAGCATGGTGAACTAACTTCATGGGATCGATATCTACTGATTAGACACTTCTATTAGCCAAAATGATCAAATCCTCGACGAATCGGGTTAAAAAACGAAAACACACAATGTGCTCTCTCCCACAGTCAACACACAGTGAGTGGGGAATACAAAAAGATTGTAGAGCATTAGAAAACGGGTGCAAAAGGTGGTAGAGAATGGTGAACTAACTTCATGGGATCGATATCTACTGATTAGACACTTCTATTAGCCAAAGTGATTAAATCCTCGACGAATGGGGTTAAAAAACGAAAACACACAATGTGCTCTCTCCCACAGTCAACACACAGTGAGTGGGGAATACAAAAGGTTTGTATACAACTTTCGAGCATTTCTGTAGAAAAATATATGCGTGGGCCTATTGAATTTACTTGGGCATTATTTAGTTGGACCGTTTAACTTCAAAAACTAGCCCAAATGGAACACTGAAATGTCCTTCCAAATACTAACGGGATTCAAAAAACAAACACACAATGTGCCCTCTCCATCAGTCAACACACAGTGAGTGGGGAATACAAAAAGATTGTAGAGCATTAGAAAACGGGCGCAAAAGGTGGTAGATCATGATTATTAACCTTCATGGGATCGATATCTACTGATTAGACACTTCTATTAGCCAAAATGATCAAATCCTTGACCAATGGGGTTAAAAAACGTAAACACACAGTGTGCTCTCTCCCACAGTCAACACACAGTGAGTGGGGAATACAAAAAGATTGTAGAGCATTAGAAAACGGGCGCAAAAGGTGGTAGAGCATGATTATTAACCTTCATGGGATCGATATCTACTGATTAGACACTTCTATTAGCCAAAATGATCAAATCCTTGACCAATGGGGTTAAAAAACGTAAACACACAATGTGCTCTCTCCCACAGTCAACACACAGTGAGTGGGGAATACAAAAAGATTGTAGAGCATTAGAAAACGGGCGCAAAAGGTGGTAGAGCATGATTATTAACCTTCATGGGATCGATATCTACTGATTAGACACTTCTATTAGCCAAAATGATCAAATCCTTGACCAATGGGGTTAAAAAACGTAAACACACAATGTGCTCTCTCCCACAGTCAACACACAGTGAGTGGGGAATACAAAAAGATTGTAGAGCATTAGAAAACGGGCGCAAAAGGTGGTAGAGCATGATTATTAACCTTCATGGGATCGATATCTACTGATTAGACACTTCTATTAGCCAAAATGATCAAATCCTTGACCAATGGGGTTAAAAAAACGTAAACACACAATGTGCTCTCTCCCACAGTCAACACACAGTGAGTGGGGAATACAAAAAGATTGTAGAGCATTAGAAAACGGGTGCAAAAGGTGGTAGAGCATGGTGAACTAACTTCATGGGATCGATATCTACTGATTAGACACTTCTATTAGCCAAAATGATCAAATCCTCGACGAATCGGGTTAAAAAACGAAAACACACAATGTGCTCTCTCCCACAGTCAACACACAGTGAGTGGGGAATACAAAAAGATTGTAGAGCATTAGAAAACGGGTGCAAAAGGTGGTAGAGAATGGTGAACTAACTTCATGGGATCGATATCTACTGATTAGACACTTCTATTAGCCAAAGTGATTAAATCCTCGACGAATTGGGTTAAAAAACGAAAACACACAATGTGCTCTCTCCCACAGTCAACACACAGTGAGTGGGGGAATACAAAAAGATTGTAGAGCATTAGAAAACGGGTGCAAAAGGTGGTAGAGCATGGTGAACTAACTTCATGGGATCGATATCTACTGATTAGACACTTCTATTAGCCAAAATGATCAAATCCTTGACCAATGGGGTTAAAAAACGTAAACACACAATGTGCTCTCTCCCACAGTCAACACACAGTGAGTGGGGAATACAAAAAGATTGTAGAGCATTAGAAAACGGGCGCAAAAGGTGGTAGAGCATGATTATTAACCTTCATGGGATCGATATCTACTGATTAGACACTTCTATTAGCCAAAATGATCAAATCCTTGACCAATGGGGTTAAAAAACGTAAACACACAATGTGCTCTCTCCCACAGTCAACACACAGTGAGTGGGGAATACAAAAAGATTGTAGAGCATTAGAAAACGGGCGCAAAAGGTAGAGCATGATTATTAACCTTCATGGGATCGATATCTACTGATTAGACACTTCTATTAGCCAAAATGATCAAATCCTTGACCAATGGGGTTAAAAAACCAACACACAATGTGCTCTATAGGTATACCTCAGTCAACTCACAGTGAGTGGGGGAAAACAAATTATTTAGTTGGACCGTTTAACTTCAAAAACTAGCCCAAATGGAACACTGAAATGTCCTTCCAAATACTAATGGGATTCAAAAAACAAACACACAATGTGCCCTCTCCATCAGTCAACTCACAGTGAGTGGGGAACACAAAAGGTTTGTATACAACTTTCGAGCATTGCTGTAGCAAAATATATGCGTGGGCCTATTGAATTTACTTGGGCATTATTTAGTTGGACCGTTTAACTTCAAAACTAGCCCAAATGGAACACTGAAATGTCCTTCCAAATACTAATGGGATTCAAAAAACAAACACACAATGTGCTCTCTCCCACAGTCAACACACAGTGAGTGGGGAATACAAAAAGATTGTAGAGCATTAGAAAACGGGCGCAAAAGGTGGTAGAGCATGATTATTAACCTTCATGGGATCGATATCTACTGATTAGACACTTCTATTAGCCAAAATGATCAAATCCTTGACCAATGGGATTAAAAAACCAACACACAATGTGCTCTATAGGTATACCTCAGTCAACTCACAGTGAGTGGGGGAAAACAAATACAAAAACCATCGAAAAACATCGAAATCCATAATTTATCCTCAAGTAAGACACTAATTCTCGTAGATTCTCTTCATATCTACTAATTAAAACACATATTAGGGCGAAGAATAGTGTAATACTCGAATACCAAACCAAAAAACCAAAAATCTCCAACGTAAACATTGAGGAAATATATTGCCGGAAACTTTTTCTCAAGTTGTCAAAGAAGTTGGGGAATGAATTTCTTTCATTGCAATTTTAATTGATAAATGATTAGATTTTACGCGTAGATTGTCCATATCATGGAAATCAGTGTTAATACAAAAATATTGTAGAGCATGATAACTCTTCCTATCAGTGCCGCAACTGTTCCAATGAGTGCCGCAACTGTTCTAATCAGTGCCGCAACTGTTCCAAATACCAAATGCTCATTGGACTCAGACACACACTCACTCACTCACTTACTGATGTGGTGATGATGACTGTTGTGCATTGTGACCAACCTGACAAAGGTAGTGTTACACAACCTTCATATACCAACCTGACAAAGGTCGTTTTAAACAACCTTCATATACCAAATGCTCATTGGACACACACTCACTCACTCAATGATGTGGTGATGATGACTGTTGTGCATTGTGAACAACCTGACAAAGGTCGTTTTAAACAACCTTCATATACCAAATGCTCATTGGACACAGACACACACTCACTCACTAAAATGGCAAAATGGTAAAATATCAATGTCTGATTGATCCTTTGACAATATAGCTAATGTCTTTTAAGATTATGATTCTCGGGACGGTGTAAAATAATCCTGACATGTATTTCTAGCTGTTGTGCATGTGTCTTCACAGCCACGAATTTAATAAGATTCAAATACAAAGATTGGAATATTGAGTACACTAAAATATCAATGTCTGATTGATCCTTTGACAATATAGCTAATGTCTTTTTAAGATTATGATTCTCGGGACGGTGTAAAATAATCCTGACATGTATTTCTAGCAGTTGGGCATGTGTCTTCACAGCCACGAATTTAATAAGATTCAAATATAAAGATTTGAATATTGAGTACACTAAAATGGCAATGTCTGATTGATCCTTTGACAATATAGCTAATGTCTTTTGAGATTATGATTCTTGGGACTAGGAAAAATAATCCTGACATAAATTTCTAGCAGTTGGGCATGTGTCTTCACAGCCACGAATTTAATATGATTCAAATACAAAGATAGTGGAGTACTTTCGAGCAATGCTGTAGCAAAATATCTGCGTGGCACTATTGAATTTACTTGGGCACTTTTTAGTTGGACCGTTTAACTTCAAAACTAGCCCAATTGACGCAATTGTCCATATCGGGGCCGCAACTATCCATATCAGTGACGCAACTGTCCATATCAGTGCCGAAAATCATCGTCAGACTGATACTCAAAAAAGTATCAGTAAGAGGATAACTGTTCGTATGAGTGCTGCAACTGTCCATATCGGTGCCGCAACTGTCCATATCGGGGCCGCAACCGTCCATATCGGTGCCGCAACTATCCATATCAGTGCCGCAACTGTCCATATCGGTGCCGCAACTGTCCATATCAATGCCGAAAATAATCGTCAGACTGATACTCAAAAAAGTATCAGTACGAGGATAACTGTTCGTATGAGTGCTGCAACTGTCAATATCGGTGCCGCAACTGTCCATATCGGTGCCGCAACTATCCATATCAGTGCCGAAACTGTCCATATCGGTGCCGCAACTGTCCATATCGGTGCCGCAACTGTCCATATCGGTGACGCAATTGTCCATATCGGGGCCGCAACTATCCATATCAGTGACGCAACTGTCCATATCAGTGCCGAAAATCATCGTCAGACTGATACTCAAAAAAGTATCAGTAAGAGGATAACTGTTCGTATGAGTGCTGCAACTGTCCATATCGGTGCCGCAACTGTCCATATCGGGGCCGCAACCGTCCATATCGGTGCCGCAACTATCCATATCAGTGCCGCAACTGTCCATATCGGTGCCGAAACTGTCCATATCAATGCCGCAACTCATGCTCGGACAGAAACTCAAAAAAGTATCAGTACGAGGATAACTGTTCGTATGAGTGCCTCAACTGTCCATATCAGTACCGCAACTGTCCATATCGGTGCCGCAAATGTCCATATCGGTGCCGCAACAATCCATATCAGTGCCGCAACTGTTCATAACATTACCGCAAATGTCCATATCGGTGCCGAAACTGTCCATATCAATGCCGCAACTCATGCTCGGACTGAAACTCAAAAAAGTATCAGTACGAGGATAACTGTTCGTATGAGTGCCTCAACTGTCCATATCAGTACCGCAACTGTCCATATCGGTGCCGAAACTGTCCATATCGGTGCCGCAACTGTCCATATCGGTGCCGCAACTGTCCATAACAGTGCCGCAACTGTCCATATCGGTGCCGCAAATGTCCATATCGGTGCCGCAACTATCCATATCAGTGCTGCAACTGTCCATAACATTACCGCAACTGTCCATATCGGTGCCGCAAATGTCCATATCAGTGCCGAAAATCATCGTCAGACTGATACTCAAAAAAGTATCAGTACGAGGATAACTGTTCGTATGAGTGCTGCAACTGTCGATATCGGTGCCGCAACTGTCCATATCGGTGCCGCAACTGTCCATATCGGGGCCGCAACCGTCCATATCGGTGCCGCAACTATCCATATCAGTGCCGCAACTGTCCATATCGGTGCCGCAACTGTCCATATCAATGCCGAAAATAATCGTCAGACTGATACTCAAAAAAGTATCAGTACGAGGATAACTGTTCGTATGAGTGCCGCAACTGTCCATATCAGTGCTGCAACTGTCCATATCGGTGCCGCAACTGTCCATATCGGGGCCGCAACCGTCCATATCGGTGCCGCAACTATCCATATCAGTGCCGCAACTGTCCATATCGGTGCCGCAACTGTCCATATCAATGCCGAAAATAATCGTCAGACTGATACTCAAAAAAGTATCAGTACGAGGATAACTGTTCGTATGAGTGCTGCAACTGTCAATATCGGTGCCGCAACTGTCCATATCGGTGCCGCAACTATCCATATCAGTGCCGAAACTGTCCATATCGGTGCCGCAACTGTCCATATCGGTGCCGCAACTATCCATATCAGTGCCGAAACTGTCCATATCGGTGCCGCAACTGTCCATATCGGTGCCGCAACTGTCCATATCGGTGACGCAATTGTCCATATCGGGGCCGCAACTATCCATATCAGTGACGCAACTGTCCATATCAGTGCCGAAAATCATCGTCAGACTGATACTCAAAAAAGTATCAGTAAGAGGATAAATGTTCGTATGAGTGCTGCAACTGTCCATATCGGTGCCGCAACTGTCCATATCGGGGCCGCAACCGTCCATATCGGTGCCGCAACTATCCATATCAGTGCCGCAACTGTCCATATCGGTGCCGAAACTGTCCATATCAATGCCGCAACTCATGCTCGGACAGTGTGTAATCTGACATGTGTAACTGAAGTGTCTAATCAGTAGATATCGATCCCATGAAGGTTAATAATCATGCTCTACCACCTTTTGCGCCCGTTTTCTAATGCTCTACAATCTTTTTGTATTCCCCACTCACTGTGTGTTGACTGTAGGAGAGAGCAGAGTGTGTGTATTGACTCGAAATAGCATAGTGAAATTTTAAAAATGTCTCTAGCTAGTATTTGGCAGGACATTTCAGTGTTCCATTTGGGCTAGTTTTGAAGTTAAACGGTCCAACTAAAAAGTGCCCAAGTAAATTCAATAGTGCCACGCAGATATTTTGCTACAGCATTGCTCGAAAGTACTCCACTATCTTTGTATTTGAATCTTATTAAATTCGTGGCTGTGAAGACACATGCACAACAGCTAGAAATACATGTCAGGATTATTTTACACCGTCCCGAGAATCATAATCTTAAAAGACATTAGCTATATTGTCAAAGGATCAATCAGACATTGATATTTTACCATTTTGCCATTTTAGTGAGTGAGTGTGTGTCTGTGTCCAATGAGCATTTGGTATATGAAGGTTGTTTAAAACGACCTTTGTCAGGTTGTTCACAATGCACAACAGTCATCATCACCACATCATTGAGTGAGTGAGTGTGTGTCCAATGAGCATTTGGTATATGAAGGTTGTTTAAAACGACCTTTGTCAGGTTGGTATATGAAGGTTGTGTAACACTACCTTTGTCAGGTTGGTCACAATGCACAACAGTCATCATCACCACATCACTAAGTGAGTGAGTGAGTGTGTGTCTGAGTCCAATGAGCATTTGGTATTTGGAACAGTTGCGGCACTGATTAGAACAGTTGCGGCACTCATTGGAACAGTTGCGGCACTGATAGGAAGAGTTATCATGCTCTACAATATTTTTGTATTAACACTGATTTCCATGATATGGACAATCTACGCGTAAAATCTAATCATTTATCAATTAAAATTTCAATGAAAGAAATTCATTCCCCAACTTCTTTGACAACTTGAGAAAAAGTTTCCGGCAATATATTTCCTCAATGTTTACGTTGGAGATTTTTGGTTTTTGGTTTGGTATTCGAGTATTACACTATTCTTCGCCCTAATATGTGTTTTAATTAGTAGATATGAAGAGAATCTACGAGAATTAGTGTCTTACTTGAGGATAAATTATGGATTTCGATGTTTTTCGATGGTTTTTGTATTTGTTTTTCCCCCACTCACTGTGAGTTGACTGAGGTATAACCCCCTATAGAGCACATTGTGTGTTTGTTTTTTAACCCCATTGGTCAAGGATTTGATCATTTTGGCTAATAGAAGTGTCTAATCAGTAGATATCGATCCCATGAAGGTTAATAATTATGCTATACCACCTTTTGCGCCCGTTTTCTAATGCTCTACAATCTTTTTGTATTCCCCACTCACTGTGTGTTGACTGTGGGAGAGAGCACATTGTGTGTTTACGTTTTTTAACCCCATTGGTCAAGGATTTGATCATTTTGGCTAATAGAAGTGTCTAATCAGTAGATATCGATCCCATGAAGGTTGATAATCATGCTCTACCACCTTTTGCGCCCGTTTTCTAATGCTCTACAATCTTTTTGTATTCCCCACTCACTGTGTGTTGACTGTGGGAGAGAGCACATTGTGTGTTTACGTTTTTTAACCCCATTGGTCAAGGATTTGATCATTTTGGCTAATAGAAGTGTCTAATCAGTAGATATCGATCCCATGAAGGTTAATAATCATGCTCTACCACCTTTTGCGCCCGGTTTCTAATGCTCTACAATCTTTTTGTATTCCCCACTCACTGTGTGTTGACTGTGGGAGAGAGCACATTGTGTGTTTGTTTTTTGAATCCCATTAGTATTTGGAAGGACATTTCAGTGTTCCATTTGGGCTAGTTTTGAAGTTAAACGGTCCAACTAAATAATGCCCAAGTAAATTCAATAGGCCCACGCATATATTTTGCTACAGCAATGCTCGAAAATTGTATACAAACCTTTTGTGTTCCCCACTCACTGTGAGTTGACTGATGGAGAGGGCACATTGTGTGTTTGTTTTTTGAATCCCATTAGTATTTGGAAGGACATTTCAGTGTTCCATTTGGGCTAGTTTTGAAGTTAAACGGTCCAACTAAATAATGCCCAAGTAAATTCAATAGGCCCACGAATATATTTTTCTACAGAAATGCTCGAAAGTTGTATACAAACCTTTTGTATTCCCCACTCACTGTGTGTTGACTGTGGGAGAGAGCACATTGTGTGTTTTTGTTTTTTTAACCCCATTCGTCGAGGATTTAATCACTTTGGCTAATAGAAGTGTCTAATCAGTAGATATCGATCCCATGAAGTTAGTTCACCATGCTCTACCACCTTTTGCGCCCGTTTTCTAATGCTCTACAATCTTTTTGTATTCCCCACTCACTGTGTGTTGACTGTGGGAGAGAGCACATTGTGTGTTTACGTTTTTTAACCCCATTGGTCAAGGATTTGATCATTTTGGCTAATAGAAGTGTCTAATCAGTAGATATCGATCCCATGAAGGTTAATAATCATGCTCTACCACCTTTTGCGCCCGTTTTCTAATGCTCTACAATCTTTTTGTATTCCCCACTCACTGTGTGTTGACTGTGGGAGAGAGCACATTGTGTGTTTACGTTTTTTAACCCCATTGGTCAAGGATTTGATCATTTTGGCTAATAGAAGTGTCTAATCAGTAGATATCGATCCCATGAAGGTTAATAATCATGCTCTACCACCTTTTGCGCCCGTTTTCTAATGCTCTACAATCTTTTTGTATTCCCCACTCACTGTGTGTTGACTGTGGGAGAGAGCACATTGTGTGTTTACGTTTTTTAACCCCATTGGTCAAGGATTTGATCATTTTGGCTAATAGAAGTGTCTAATCAGTAGATATCGATCCCATGAAGGTTAATAATCATGCTCTACCACCTTTTGCGCCCGTTTTCTAATGCTCTACAATCTTTTTGTATTCCCCACTCACTGTGCGTTGACTGTAGGAGAGAGCACATTGTGTGTTTACGTTTTTTAACCCCATTGGTCAAGGATTTGATCATTTTGGCTAATAGAAGTGTCTAATCAGTAGATATCGATCCCATGAAGGTTAATAATCATGCTCTACCACCTTTTGCGCCCGTTTTCTAATGCTCTACAATCTTTTTGTATTCCCCACTCACTGTGTGTTGACTGTAGGAGAGAGCAGAGTGTGTGTATTGACTCGAAATAGCATAGTGAAATTTTTAAAAATGTCTCTAGCTAGTATTTGGCAGGACATTTCAGTGTTCCATTTGGGCTAGTTTTGAAGTTAAACGGTCCAACTAAAAAGTGCCCAAGTAAATTCAATAGTGCCACGCAGATATTTTGCTACAGCATTGCTCGAAAGTACTCCACTATCTTTGTATTTGAATCATATTAAATTCGTGGCTGTGAAGACACATGCCCAACTGCTAGAAATTTATGTCAGGATTATTTTTCCTAGTCCCAAGAATCATAATCTCAAAAGACATTAGCTATATTGTCAAAGGATCAATCAGACATTGCCATTTTAGTGTACTCAATATTCAAATCTTTATATTTGAATCTTATTAAATTCGTGGCTGTGAAGACACATGCCCAACTGCTAGAAATACATGTCAGGATTATTTTTCAACGTCCCTAGAATCATAATCTCAAAAGACATTAGCTATATTGTCAAAGAAACAATCAGACATTGCCATTTTAGTGTACTCAATATTCCAATCTTTGTATTTGAATCTTATTAAATTCGTGGCTGTGAAGACACATGCACAACAGCTAGAAATACATGTCAGGATTATTTTACACCGTCCCGAGAATCATAATCTTAAAAGACATTAGCTATATTGTCAAAGGATCAATCAGACATTGATATTTTAGTGTACTCAATATTCCAATCTTTGTATTTGAATCTTATTAAATTCGTGGCTGTGAAGACACATGCACAACAGCTAGAAATACATGTCAGGAATATTTTACACCGTCCCGAGAATCATAATCTTAAAAGACATTAGCTATATTGTCAAAGGATCAATCAGACATTGATATTTTACCATTTTGCCATTTTAGTGAGTGAGTGTGTGTCTGTGTCCAATGAGCATTTGGTATATGAAGGTTGTTTAAAACGACCTTTGTCAGGTTGTTCACAATGCACAACAGTCATCATCACCACATCATTGAGTGAGTGAGTGTGTGTCCATTGAGCATTTGGTATATGAAGGTTGTTTAAAACGACCTTTGTCAGGTTGGTATATGAAGGTTGTGTAACACTACCTTTGTCAGGTTGGTCACAATGCACAACAGTCATCATCACCACATCAGTAAGTGAGTGAGTGAGTGTGTGTCTGAGTCCAATGAGCATTTGGTATTTGGAACAGTTGCGGCACTGATTAGAACAGTTGCGGCACTCATTGGAACAGTTGCGGCACTGATAGGAAGAGTTATCATGCTCTACAATATTTTTGTATTAACACTGATTTCCATGATATGGACAATCTACGCGTAAAATCTAATCATTTATCAATTAAAATTTCAATGAAAGAAATTCATTCCCCAACTTCTTTGACAACTTGAGAAAAAGTTTCCGGCAATATATTTCCTCAATGTTTACGTTGGAGATTTTTGGTTTTTAGTTTGGTATTCGAGTATTACACTATTCTTCGCCCTAATATGTGTTTTAATTAGTAGATATGAAGAGAATCTACGAGAATTAGTGTCTTACTTGAGGATAAATTATGGATTTCGATGTTTTTCGATGGTTTTTGTATTTGTTTTTCCCCCACTCACTGTGAGTTGACTGAGGTATACCTATAGAGCACATTGTGTGTTGGGTTTTTTAACCCCATTGGTCAAGGATTTGATCATTTTGGCTAATAGAAGTGTCTAATCAGTAGATATCGATCCCATGAAGGTTAATAATCATGCTCTACCACCTTTTGCGCCCGTTTTCTAATGCTCTACAATCTTTTTGTATTCCCCACTCACTGTGTGTTGACTGTGGGAGAGAGCACATTGTGTGTTTACGTTTTTTTAACCCCATTGGTCAAGGATTTGATCATTTTGGCTAATAGAAGTGTCTAATCAGTAGATATCGATCCCATGAAGGTTAATAATCATGCTCTACCACCTTTTGCGCCCGTTTTCTAATGCTCTACAATCTTTTTGTATTCCCCACTCACTGTGTGTTGACTGTAGGAGAGAGCACATTGTGTGTTTACGTTTTTTAACCCCATTGGTCAAGGATTTGATTATTTTGGCTAATAGAAGTGTCTAATCAGTAGATATCGATCCCATGAAGGTTAATAATCATGCTCTACCACCTTTTGCGCCCGTTTTCTAATGCTCTACAATCTTTTTGTATTCCCCACTCACTGTGTGTTGACTGTAGGAGAGAGCAGAGTGTGTGTATTGACTCGAAATAGCATAGTGAAATTTTTAAAAATGTCTCTAGCTAGTATTTGGCAGGACATTTCAGTGTTCCATTTGGGCTAGTTTTGAAGTTAAACGGTCCAACTAAAAAGTGCCCAAGTAAATTCAATAGTGCCACGCAGATATTTTTGCTACAGCATTGCTCGAAAGTACTCCACTATCTTTGTATTTGAATCATATTAAATTCGTGGCTGTGAAGACACATGCCCAACTGCTAGAAATTTATGTCAGGATTATTTTTCCTAGTCCCAAGAATCATAATCTCAAAAGACATTAGCTATATTGTCAAAGGATCAATCAGACATTGCCATTTTAGTGTACTCAATATTCAAATCTTTATATTTGAATCTTATTTAACCATCTAATTTAACTTCAAAACTAGCCCAAATGGAACACTGAAATGTCCTTCCAAATACTAATGGGATTCAAAAAACAAACACACAATGTGCCCTCTCCATCAGTCAACTCACAGTGAGTGGGGAACACAAAAGGTTTGTATACAACTTTCGAGCATTGCTGTAGCAAAATATATGCGTGGGCCTATTGAATTTACTTGGGCATTATTTAGTTGGACCGTTTAACTTCAAAACTAGCCCAAAATGGAACACTGAAATGTCCTTCCAAATACTAATGGGATTCAAAAAACAAACACACAATGTGCTCTCTCCCACAGTCAACACACAGTGAGTGGGGAATACAAAAAGATTGTAGAGCATTAGAAAACGGGCGCAAAAGGTGGTAGAGCATGATTATTAACCTTCATGGGATCGATATCTACTGATTAGACACTTCTATTAGCCAAAATGATCAAATCCTTGACCAATGGGGTTAAAAAAACGTAAACACACAATGTGCTCTCTCCCACAGTCAACACACAGTGAGTGGGGAATACAAAAAAGATTGTAGAGCATTAGAAAACGGGCGCAAAAGGTGGTAGAGCATGATTATTAATCTTCATGGGATCGATATCTACTGATTAGACACTTCTATTAGCCAAAATGATCAAATCCTTGACCAATGGGGTTAAAAAACCAACACACAATGTGCTCTATAGGTATACATCAGTCAACTCACAGTGAGTGGGGGGAAAACAAATACAAAAACCATCGAAAAACATCGAAATCCATAATTTATCCTCAAGTAAGACACTAATTCTCGTAGATTCTCTTCATATCTACTAATTAAAACACATATTAGGGCGAAGAATAGTGTAATACTCGAATACCAAACCAAAAAATCAAAAATCTCCAACGTAAACATTGAGGAAATATATTGCCGGAAACTTTTTCTCAAGTTGTCAAAGAAGTTGGGGAATGAATTTCTTTCATTGAAATTTTAATTGATAAATGATTAGATTTTACGCGTAGATTGTCCATATCATGGAAATCAGTGTTAATACAAAAATATTGTAGAGCATGATAACTCTTCCTATCAGTGCCGCAACTGTTCCAATGAGTGCCGCAACTGTTCTAATCAGTGCCGCAACTGTTCCAAATACCAAATGCTCATTGGACTCAGACACACACTCACTCACTCACTTACTGATGTGGTGATGATGACTGTTGTGCATTGTGACCAACCTGACAAAGGTAGTGTTACACAACCTTCATATACCAACCTGACAAAGGTCGTTTTAAACAACCTTCATATACCAAATGCTCATTGGACACACACTCACTCACTCAATGATGTGGTGATAATGACTGTTGTGCATTTTGAACAACCTGACAAAGGTCGTTTTAAACAACCTTCATATACCAAATGCTCATTGGACACAGACACACACTCACTCACTAAAATGGCAAAATGATAAAATATCAATGTCTGATTGATCCTTTGACAATATACCGTAAAATCTCTAACAAGCGCCGCATTCAAACAAGCGCCGCATTTGTTTAAGCGCCGCAGAAAAAAAGCACTGTAGACGTTACGAGAAACCGGGTTTTCTGCCAAAATTTTCTGACAAAATTAACAAGCGCCGCGGCGCTAGTTTGAGATTTTACGGTAGCTAATGTCTTTTAAGATTATGATTCTCGGGACGGTGTAAAATAATCCTGACATGTATTTCTAGCTGTTGTGCATGTGTCTTCACAGCCACGAATTTAATAAGATTCAAATACAAAGATTGGAATATTGAGTACACTAAAATATCAATGTCTGATTGATCCTTTGACAATATAGCTAATGTCTTTTAAGATTATGATTCTCTGGACGGTGTAAAATAATCCTGACATGTATTTCTAGCTGTTGTACATGTGTCTTCACAGCCACAAATTTAATAAGATTCAAATACAAAGATTGGAATATTGAGTACACTAAAATGGCAATGTCTGATTGTTTCTTTGACAATATAGCTAATGTCTTTTGAGATTATGATTCTAGGGACCTTGAAAAATAATCCTGACATGTATTTCTAGCAGTTGGGCATGTGTCTTCACAGCCACGAATTTAATAAGATTCAAATATAAAGATTTGAATATTGAGTACACTAAAATGGCAATGTCTGATTGATCCTTTGACAATATAGCTAATGTCTTTTGAGATTATGATTCTTGGGACTAGGAAAAATAATCCTGACATAAATTTCTAGCAGTTGGGCATGTGTCTTCACAGCCACGAATTTAATATGATTCAAATACAAAGATAGTGGAGTACTTTCGAGCAATGCTGTAGCAAAATATCTGCGTGGCACTATTGAATTTACTTGGGCATTATTTAGTTGGACCGTTTAACTTCAAAACTAGCCCAAATGGAACACTGAAATGTCCTTCCAAATACTAATGGGATTCAAAAAACAAACACACAATGTGCTCTCTCCCACAGTCAACACACAGTGAGTGGGGAACACAAAAGGTTTGTATACAACTTTCGAGCATTGCTGTAGCAAAATATATGCGTGGGCCTATTGAATTTACTTGGGCATTATTTAGTTGGACCGTTTAACTTCAAAACTAGCCTAAATGGAACACTGAAATGTCCTTTCAAATACTAATGGTATTCAAAAAACAAACACACAATGTGCTCTCTCCCACAGTCAACACACAGTGAGTGGGGAATACAAAAAGATTGTAGAGCATTAGAAAACGGGTGCAAAAGGTGGTTGAGCATGGTGAACTAACTTCATGTGATCGGTATCTACAGATTAGACACTTTAATTAGCCAAAATGATCAAATCCTCGACCAATGGGGTTAAAAAACAAAAACACACAATGTGCTCTCTCCCACAGTCAACACACAGTGAGTGGGGAACACAAAAAGATTGTAGAGCATTAGAAAACGGGTGCAAAAGGTGGTAGAGCATGGTGAACTAACTTCATGGGATCGATATCTACTGATTAGACACTTCTATTAGCCAAAATGATCAAATCCTCGACCAATGGGGTTAAAAAAACAAAAACACACAATGTGCTCTCTCCCACAGTCAACACACAGTGAGTGGGGAACACAAAAAGTTTGTATACAACTTTCGAGCATTGCTGTAGCAAAATATATGCGTGGGCCTATTGAATTTACTTGGGCATTATTTAGTTGGACCGTTTAACTTCAAAACTAGCCTAAATGGAACACTGAAATGTCCTTCCAAATACTAATGGGATTCAAAAAACAAACACACAATGTGCTCTCTCCATCAGTCAACTCACAGTGAGTGGGGAATACAAAAAGATTGTAGAGCATTAGAAAACGGGTGCAAAAGGTGGTAGAGCATGGTGAACTAACTTCATGGGATCGATATCTACTGATTAGACACTTTAATTAGCCAAAGTGATCAAATCCTTGACCAATGGGGTTAAAAAACAAAAACACACAATGTGCTCTCTCCCACAGTCAACACACAGTGAGTGGGGAATACAAAAAGATTGTAGAGCATTAGAAAACGGGCGAAAAAGGTGGTAGAGCATGATTATTAACCTTCATGGGATCGATATCTACTGATTAGACATTTCTATTAGCCAAAATGATCAAATCCTTGACCAATGGGGTTAAAAAACGAAACACACAATGTGCTCTCTCCCACAGTCAACACACAGTGAGTGGGGGAATACAAAAAAGATTGTAGAGCATTAGAAAACGGGTGCAAAAGGTGGTAGAGCATGGTGAACTAACTTCATGGGATCGATATCTACTGATTAGACACTTCTATTAGCCAAAATGATCAAATCCTCGACTAATGGGGTTAAAAAACAAAAAACACACAATGTGCTCTCTCCCACAGTCAACACACAGTGAGTGGGGAATACAAAAAGGTTTGTATACAACTTTCGAGCATTTCTGTAGAAAAATATATGCGTGGGCCTATTGAATTTACTTGGGCATTATTTAGTTGGACCGTTTAACTTCAAAACTAGCCCAAATGGAACACTGAAATGTCCTTCCAAATACTAATGGGATTCAAAAAACAAACACACAATGTGCCCTCTCCATCAGTCAACTCACAGTGAGTGGGGAACACAAAAGGTTTGTATACAACTTTCGAGCATTGCTGTAGCAAAATATATGCGTGGGCCTATTGAATTTACTTGGGCATTATTTAGTTGGACCGTTTAACTTCAAAACTAGCCCAAATGGAACACTGAAATGTCCTTCCAAATACTAATGGGATTCAAAAAACAAACACACAATGTGCCCTCTCCATCAGTCAACTCACAGTGAGTGGGGAACACAAAAGGTTTGTATACAACTTTCGAGCATTGCTGTAGCAAAATATATGCGTGGGCCTATTGAATTTACTTGGGCATTATTTAGTTGGACCGTTTAACTTCAAAACTAGCCCAAATGGAACACTGAAATGTCCTTCCAAATACTAATGGGATTCAAAAAACAAACACACAATGTGCTCTCTCCCACAGTCAACACACAGTGAGTGGGGAATACAAAAAGATTGTAGAGCATTAGAAAACGGGCGCAAAAGGTGGTAGAGCATGATTATTAACCTTCATGGGATCGATATCTACTGATTAGACACTTCTATTAGCCAAAATGATCAAATCCTTGACCAATGGGGTTAAAAAACGTAAACACACAATGTGCTCTCTCCCACAGTCAACACACAGTGAGTGGGGAATACAAAAAGATTGTAGAGCATTAGAAAACGGGCGCAAAAGGTGGTAGAGCATGATTATTAACCTTCATGGGATCGATATCTACTGATTAGACACTTCTATTAGCCAAAATGATCAAATCCTTGACCAATGGGGTTAAAAAAACGTAAAACACACAATGTGCTCTCTCCCACAGTCAACACACAGTGAGTGGGGAACACAAAAAAGGTTTGTATTTATTTAATTTTTTTTTAAAAATTTAATTTTTATTTCTTTATCTTTTTTTTAAATTTTTTTATTAAAAAAAAAAAAATAAAATAAATAAATAAAAACCCCAATTTCTCCCCCTTAGCCAAAATGGTATAAAAAACAAAATATATGCAAAAACGGACTCTTTTTTTTCACATATTTTTTTTTCTTTATTTTTTCATTTTTTATTACATTTTTTTTATTTTTTATTATTATTTATTATTTATAAAAAAACCCCGATTTTAAAAAAAAAAAAAAAAACCTTAAATTTCCCAAAAAATTAAAAACCCCAGTGGGGGAATACAAAAAAGATTGTAGAGCATTAGAAAACGGGTGCAAAAGGTGGTAGAGAATGGTGAACTAACTTCATGGGATCGATATCTACTGATTAGACACTTCTATTAGCCAAAGTGATCAAATCCTTGACCAATGGGGTTAAAAAACGTAAAACACACAATGTGCTCTCTCCCACAGTCAACACACAGTGAGTGGGGAATACAAAAAATAAAAAAAAATAAAAAACGGGCAAAAGGGGGAAAAGAATTTTATTATTAACCTTAATAGAATTAATATTTAATAATAAAAATTTTTTAAAAAAAAAAAAAAAAAAAAAATTAACAAAAAAAAAAAAAAAAAAAACACACAATGTGTTTTCTTCAAAAAACAAAAAAAAAGGAGTGAAAAAAGATTGTAGAGCATTAGAAAACGGGTGCAAAAGGTGGTAGAGCATGGTGAACTAACTTCATGGGATCGGTATCTACAGATTAGACACTTTAATTAGCCAAAATGATCAAATCCTCGACGAATGGGGTTAAAAAACAAAAACACACAATGTGCTCTCTCCCACAGTCAACACACAGTGAGTGGGGAATACAAAAAGGTTTGTATACAATTCGAGCATTTCGGGAGAAAAAATGTGGTAGGGCCTATTGAATTAACTTCATGGGATCATTATTTACTGATTGGACCGTTTAACTTCAAAACTAGCCCAAATGGAAAACTGAAATGTCCTTCCAAATACTAATGGGATTAAAAAACGAAAACACACAATGTGCCCTCTCCAACAGTCAACTCACAGTGAGTGGGGAACACAAAAGGTTTGTATACAACTTTCGAGCATTTCTGTAGCAAAAATATATGCGTGGGCCTATTGAATTTACTTGGGCATTATTTAGTTGGACCGTTTAACTTCAAAAACTAGCCCAAATGGAACACTGAAATGTCCTTCCAAATACTAATGGGATTCAAAAAACGAAAACACACAATGTGCTCTCTCCATCAGTCAACTCACAGTGAGTGGGGAACACAAAAGGTTTGTATACAACTTTCGAGCATTGCTGTAGCAAAATATATGCGTGGGCCTATTGAATTTACTTGGGCATTATTTAGTTGGACCGTTTAACTTCAAAACTAGCCCAAATGGAACACTGAAATGTCCTTCCAAATACTAATGGGATTCAAAAAACGAAAACACACAATGTGCTCTCTCCATCAGTCAACTCACAGTGAGTGGGGAATACAAAAAGATTGTAGAGCATTAGAAAACGGGCGCAAAAGGTGGTAGAGCATGATTATTAACCTTCATGGGATCGATATCTACTGATTAGACACTTCTATTAGCCAAAATGATCAAATCCTTGACCAATGGGGTTAAAAAACGTAAACACACAATGTGCTCTGTCTCCCACAGTCAACACACAGTGAGTGGGGGAATACAAAAAGATTGTAGAGCATTAGAAAACGTTTGCAAAAGTTGGTAGAGCATGATTATTAACCTTCATGGGATCGGTATCTACTGATTAGACACTTCTATTAGCCAAAATGATCAAATCCTTGACCAATGGGGGTTAAAAAACGTAAACACACAATGTGCTCTCTCCCACAGTCAACACACAGTGAGTGGGGAATACAAAAAGAATTGTAGAGCATTAGAAAACGGGTGCAAAAGGTGGTAGAGCATGGTGAACTAACTTCATGGGATCGATATCTACTGATTAGACACTTCTATTAGCCAAAATGATCAAATCCTCGACGAATCGGGTTAAAAAACGAAAACACACAATGTGCTCTCTCCCACAGTCAACACACAGTGAGTGGGGAATACAAAAAGATTGTAGAGCATTAGAAAACGGGTGCAAAAGGTGGTAGAGAATGGTGAACTAACTTCATGGGATCGATATCTACTGATTAGACACTTCTATTAGCCAAAGTGATTAAATCCTCGACGAATGGGGTTAAAAAACGAAAACACACAATGTGCTCTCTCCCACAGTCAACACACAGTGAGTGGGGAATACAAAAGGTTTGTATACAACTTTCGAGCATTTCTGTAGAAAAATATATGCGTGGGCCTATTGAATTTACTTGGGCATTATTTAGTTGGACCGTTTAACTTCAAAAACTAGCCCAAATGGAACACTGAAATGTCCTTCCAAATACTAATGGGATTCAAAAAACAAACACACAATGTGCCCTCTCCATCAGTCAACTCACAGTGAGTGGGGAACACAAAAAGTTTGTATACAACTTTCGAGCATTGCTGTAGCAAAATATATGCGTGGGCCTATTGAATTTACTTGGACATTATTTAGTTGGACCGTTTAACTTCAAAACTAGCCCAAATGGAACACTGAAATGTCCTTCCAAATACTAATGGGATTCAAAAAAACAAACACACAATGTGCCCTCTCCATCAGTCAACTCACAGTGAGTGGGGAACACAAAAGGTTTGTATACAACTTTCGAGCATTGCTGTAGCAAAATATATGCGTGGGCCTATTGAATTTACTTGGGCATTATTTAGTTGGACCGTTTAACTTCAAAACTAGCCCAAATGGAACACTGAAATGTCCTTCCAAATACTAATGGGATTCAAAAAAACAAACACACAATGTGCTCTCTCCCACAGTCAACACACAGTGAGTGGGGAATACAAAAAGATTGTAGAGCATTAGAAAACGGGCGCAAAAGGTGGTAGAGCATGATTATTAACCTTCATGGGATCGATATCTACTGATTAGACACTTCTATTAGCCAAAATGATCAAATCCTTGACCAATGGGGTTAAAAAACGTAAACACACAATGTGCTCTCTCCCACAGTCAACACACAGTGAGTGGGGAATACAAAAAGATTGTAGATCATTAGAAAACGGGCGCAAAAGGTGGTAGAGCATGATTATTAACCTTCATGGGATCGATATCTACTGATTAGACACTTCTATTAGCCAAAATGATCAAATCCTTGACCAATGGGGTTAAAAAACGTAAACACACAATGTGCTCTCTCCCACAGTCAACACACAGTGAGTGGGGAATACAAAAAAGATTGTAGAGCATTAGAAAACGGGCGCAAAAAGGTGGTAGAGCATGATTATTAACCTTCATGGGATCGATATCTACTGATTAGACACTTCTATTAGCCAAAATGATCAAATCCTTGACCAATGGGGTTAAAAAACAAACACACAAAAGTGCTCTCTCCCACAGTCAACACACAGTGAGTGGGGAATACAAAAAGATTGTAGAGCATTAGAAAACGGGTGCAAAAGGTGGTAGAGCATGGTTTACTAACTTCATGGGATCGATATCTACTGATTAGACACTTCTATTAGCCAAAATGATCAAATCCTCGACGAATCGGGTTAAAAAACGAAAACACACAATGTGCTCTCTCCCACAGTCAACACACAGTGAGTGGGGAATACAAAAAGATTGTAGAGCATTAGAAAACGGGTGCAAAAGGTGGTAGAGAATGGTGAACTAACTTCATGGGATCGATATCTACTGATTAGACACTTCTATTAGCCAAAGTGTTTAAATCCTCGACGAATGGGGTTAAAAAAACGAAAACACACAATGTGCTCTCTCCCACAGTCAACACACAGTGAGTGGGGAATACAAAAGTTTTGTATACAACTTTCGAGCATTTCTGTAGAAAAATATATGCGTGGGCCTATTGAATTTACTTGGGCATTATTTAGTTGGACCGTTTAACTTCAAAACTAGCCCAAATGGAACACTGAAATGTCCTTCCAAATACTAATGGGATTCAAAAAACAAACACACAATGTGCCCTCTCCATCAGTCAACTCACAGTGAGTGGGGAACACAAAAGGTTTGTATACAACTTTCGAGCATTGCTGTAGCAAAATATATGCGTGGGCCTATTGAATTTACTTGGGCATTATTTAGTTGGACCGTTTAACTTCAAAACTAGCCCAAATGGAACACTGAAATGTCCTTCCAAATACTAATGGGATTCAAAAAACGTAAACACACAATGTGCCCTCTCCATCAGTCAACTCACAGTGAGTGGGGAACACAAAAGGTTTGTATACAACTTTCGAGCATTGCTGTAGCAAAATATATGCGTGGGCCTATTGAATTTACTTGGGCATTATTTAGTTGGACCGTTTAACTTCAAAACTAGCCCAAATGGAACACTGAAATGTCCTTCCAAATACTAATGGGATTCAAAAAAACAAACACACAATGTGCTCTCTCCCACAGTCAACACACAGTGAGTGGGGAATACAAAAAGATTGTAGAGCATTAGAAAACGGGCGCAAAAGGTGGTAGAGCATGATTATTAACCTTCATGGGATCGATATCTACTGATTAGACACTTCTATTAGCCAAAATGATCAAATCCTTGACCAATGGGGTTAAAAAAACGTAAACACACAATGTGCTCTCTCCCACAGTCAACACACAGTGAGTGGGGAATACAAAAAGATTGTAGAGCATTAGAAAACGGGCGCAAAAGGTGGTAGAGCATGATTATTAACCTTCATGGGATCGATATCTACTGATTAGACACTTCTATTAGCCAAAATGATCAAATCCTTGACCAATGGGGTTAAAAAACAAACACACAATGTGCTCTCTCCCACAGTCAACACACAGTGAGTGGGGAATACAAAAAAGAATTGTAGAGCATTAGAAAACGGGTGCAAAAGGTGGTAGAGCATGGTGAACTAACTTCATGGGATCGATATCTACTGATTAGACACTTCTATTAGCCAAAATGATCAAATCCTCGACGAATCGGGTTAAAAAACGAAAACACACAATGTGCTCTCTCCCACAGTCAACACACAGTGAGTGGGGAATACAAAAAGATTGTAGAGCATTAGAAAACGGGTGCAAAAGGTGGTAGAGAATGGTGAACTAACTTCATGGGATCGATATCTACTGATTAGACACTTCTATTAGCCAAAGTGATTAAATCCTCGACGAATGGGGTTAAAAAACGAAAACACACAATGTGCCCTCTCCATCAGTCAACTCACAGTGAGTGGGGGAACACAAAAGGTTTGTATACAACTTTCGAGCATTGCTGTAGCAAAATATATGCGTGGGCCTATTGAATTTACTTGGGCATTATTTAGTTGGACCGTTTAACTTCAAAACTAGCCCAAATGGAACACTGAAATGTCCTTCCAAATACTAATGGGATTCAAAAAACAAACACACAATGTGCTCTCTCCCACAGTCAACACACAGTGAGTGGGGAATACAAAAAAGATTGTAGAGCATTAGAAAACGGGCGCAAAAGGTGGTAGAGCATGATTATTAACCTTCATGGGATCGATATCTACTGATTAGACACTTCTATTAGCCAAAATGATCAAATCCTTGACCAATGGGGTTAAAAAAACGTAAACACACAATGTGCTCTCTCCCACAGTCAACACACAGTGAGTGGGGAATACAAAAAGATTGTAGAGCATTAGAAAACGGGCGCAAAAGGTGGTAGAGCATGATTATTAACCTTCATGGGATCGATATCTACTGATTAGACACTTCAGTTACACATGTCAGATTACACACTGTCCGAGCATGAGTTGCGGCATTGATATGGACAGTTTCGGCACCGATATGGACAGTTGCGGCACTGATATGGATAGTTGCGGCACCGATATGGACGGTTGCGGCCCCGATATGGACAGTTGCGGCACCGATATGGACAGTTGCAGCACTCATACGAACATTTATCCTCGTACTGATACTTTTTTGAGTATCAGTCTGACGATTATTTTCGGCATTGATATGGACAGTTGCGGCACCGATATGGACAGTTGCGGCACCGATATTGACAGTTGCAGCACTCATACGAACAGTTATCCTCGTACTGATACTTTTTGAGTATCAGTCTGACGATTATTTTCGGCATTGATATGGACAGTTGCGGCACCGATATGGACAGTTGCGGCACTGATATGGATAGTTGCGGCACCGATATGGACGGTTGCGGCCCCGATATGGACAGTTGCGGCACCGATATGGACAGTTGCAGCACTGATATGGACAGTTGCGGCACTCATACGATCAGTTATCCTCGTACTGATACTTTTTTGAGTATCAGTCTGACGATTATTTTCGGCATTGATATGGACAGTTGCGGCACCGATATGGACAGTTGCGGCACTGATATGGATAGTTGCGGCACCGATATGGACGGTTGCGGCCCCGATATGGACAGTTGCGGCACCGATATGGACAGTTGCGGCACCGATATCGACAGTTGCAGCACTCATACGAACAGTTATCCTCGTACTGATACTTTTTGAGTATCAGTCTTACGATGATTTTCGGCACTGATATGGACATTTGCGGCACCGATATGGACAGTTGCGGTAATGTTATGGACAGTTGCAGCACTGATATGGATAGTTGCGGCACCGATATGGACATTTGCGGCACCGATATGGACAGTTGCGGCACTGTTATGGACAGTTGCGGCACCGATATGGACAGTTGCGGCACCGATATGGACAGTTTCGGCACCGATATGGACAGTTGCGGTACTGATATGGACAGTTGAGGCACTCATACGAACAGTTATCCTCGTACTGATACTTTTTTGAGTTTCAGTCCGAGCATGAGTTGCGGCATTGATATGGACAGTTGAGGCACCGATATGGACATTTGCGGTAATGTTATGGACAGTTGCGGCACTGATATGGATTGTTGCGGCACCGATATGGACATTTGCGGCACCGATATGGACAGTTGCGGTACTGATATGGACAGTTGAGGCACTCATACGAACAGTTATCCTCGTACTGATACTTTTTTGAGTTTCTGTCCGAGCATGAGTTGCGGCATTGATATGGACAGTTTCGGCACCGATATGGACAGTTGCGGCACTGATATGGATAGTTGCGGCACCGATATGGACGGTTGCGGCCCCGATATGGACAGTTGCGGCACCGATATGGACAGTTGCAGCACTCATACGAACAGTTATCCTCTTACTGATACTTTTTGAGTATCAGTCTGACGATGATTTTCGGCACTGATATGGACAGTTGCGTCACTGATATGGACAGTTGCGGCACCGATATGGACAGTTTCGGCACCGATATGGACAGTTGCGGTACTGATATGGACAGTTGAGGCACTCATACGAACAGTTATCCTCGTACTGATACTTTTTTGAGTTTCAGTCCGAGCATGAGTTGCGGCATTGATATGGACAGTTTCGGCACCGATATGGACAGTTGCGGTAATGTTATGGACAGTTGCGGCACCGATATGCAATTGTCCATATCGGGGCCGCAACTATCCATATCAGTGACGCAACTGTCCATATCAGTGCCGAAAATCATCGTCAGACTGATACTCAAAAAAGTATCAGTAAGAGGATAACTGTTCGTATGAGTGCTGCAACTGTCCATATCGGTGCCGCAACTGTCCATATCGGGGCCGCAACCGTCCATATCGGTGCCGCAACTATCCATATCAGTGCCGCAACTGTCCATATCGGTGCCGAAACTGTCCATATCAATGCCGCAACTCATGCTCGGACAGAAACTCAAAAAAGTATCAGTACGAGGATAACTGTTCGTATGAGTGCCTCAACTGTCCATATCAGTACCGCAACTGTCCATATCGGTGCCGCAAATGTCCATATCGGTGCCGCAACAATCCATATCAGTGCCGCAACTGTCCATAACATTACCGCAAATGTCCATATCGGTGCCTCAACTGTCCATATCAATGCCGCAACTCATGCTCGGACTGAAACTCAAAAAAGTATCAGTACGAGGATAACTGTTCGTATGAGTGCCTCAACTGTCCATATCAGTACCGCAACTGTCCATATCGGTGCCGAAACTGTCCATATCGGTGCCGCAACTGTCCATATCGGTGCCGCAACTGTCCATAACAGTGCCGCAACTGTCCATATCGGTGCCGCAAATGTCCATATCGGTGCCGCAACTATCCATATCAGTGCTGCAACTGTCCATAACATTACCGCAACTGTCCATATCGGTGCCGCAAATGTCCATATCAGTGCCGAAAATCATCGTAAGACTGATACTCAAAAAAGTATCAGTACGAGGATAACTGTTCGTATGAGTGCTGCAACTGTCGATATCGGTGCCGCAACTGTCCATATCGGTGCCGCAACTGTCCATATCGGGGCCGCAACCGTCCATATCGGTGCCGCAACTATCCATATCAGTGCCGCAACTGTCCATATCGGTGCCGCAACTGTCCATATCGGTGCCGCAACTATCTATATCAGTGCTGCAACTGTCCATATCGATGCCGCAACTGTCCATATCAGTGCCGCAACTCATGCTCGGACTGAAACTCAAAAAAGTAACAGTACGAGGATAACTGTTCGTATGAGTGCCTCAACAGTCCATATCAGTACCGCAACTGTCCATATCGGTGCCGCAACTGTCCATATCGGTGCCGCAAATGTCCATATCAGTGCCGAAAATCATCGTCAGACTGATACTCAAAAAAGTATCAGTACGAGTATAACTGTTCGTATGAGTGCTGCAACTGTCCATATCGGAGCCGCAACTGTCCATATCGGTGCCGCAACTATCCATATCAGTGCCGAAACTCATCCTCGGACTGATACTCAAAAAAGAATCAGTACGAGGATAACTGTTCGTATGAGTGCCTTAACTGTCCATATCAGTGCCGCAACTGTCCCATATCGGTGCCGCAACTGTCCATATCGGTTTCGCAACTATCCATATCAGTGCTGCAACTGTCCATATCGGTGCCGCAACTGTCCATATCGGTGCCGCAACTATCCATATCAGTGGCGAAACTGTCCATATCGGTGCCGCAACTGTCCATATCGGTGCCGCAACTGTCCATATCGGTGACGCAATTGTCCATATCGGGGCCGCAACTATCCATATCAGTGCCGCAACTGTCCATATCGGGCCGCAACCGTCCATATCGGTGCCACAACTATCCATATCAGTGCCGCAACTGTCAATATCAGTGCCGCAACTGTCCATATCAGTGCCGCAACTCTATATTGGCCGATACCGTATGTATCGGCTATTTGATTGAACAAACTTATCTCGGCCATGGAAATAGGTTAGATTCATCCTATTTCCATTGCCGCAACCATATGTATCGGGTGTTTGACTGAACAAACTTATCTCGGCCATGGAAATAGGTTAGATTCATCCTATTTCCATTGCCGCAACTGTCCATATCGGTGCCGCAACTATCCATATCAGTGCCGCAACTGTCAATATCAGTGCCGCAACTATCCATATCAGTGCCGCAACTGTCCATATCGGGCCGCAACCGTCCATATCGGTGCCGCAACTGTCCATATCAGTGCCGCAACTCTATATTGGCCGATACCGTATGTATCAGCTATTTGATTGAACAAGCTTATCTCGGCCATGGAAATAGGTTAGATTCAGCCTATTTCCATTGCCGCAACAATATGTATCGGCTGTTTGACTGAACAAACTTATCTCGGCCAAGGAAATAGGTTAGATTCATCCTATTTCCATACTCCTCCATACTACATATTTCCACTACTGTCCATATCGGTGCCGCAACTATCCATATCAGTGCCGCAACTGTCAATATCAGTGACGCAACTGTCCATGTCGGTGCCGCAACTGTCCATATCGGTGCCGCAACTGTCCATATCGGTGCCGCAACTATCCATATCAGTGCCGAAACTGTCCATATCGGTGCCGCAACTGTCCATATCGGTGCCGCAACTGTCCATATCGGTGACGCAATTGTCCATATCGGGGCCGCAACCATCCATATCAGTGCCGCAACTGTCCATATCGGGCCGCAACCGTCCATATCGGTGCCGCAACTATCCATATCAATGCCGCAACTGTCAATATCAGTGCCGCAACTGTTCATATCAGTGCCGCAACTCTATATTGGCCGATACCGTATGTATCGGCTATTTGATTGAACAAGCTTATCTCGGCCATGGAAATAGGTTAGATTCATCCTATTTCCATTGCCGCAACCATATGTATCGGCTGTTTGACTGAACAAACTTATCTCGGCCATGGAAATAGGTTAGATTCATCCTATTTCCATTGCCGCAACCATATGTATCGGCTGTTTGACTGAACAAACTTATCTCGGCCATGGAAATAGGTTAGATTCATCCTATTTCCATTTCCGCAACTGTCCATATCGGTGCCGCAACTGTCCATATCGGTGACGCAACTGTCCATATCGGTGCCGCAACTATCCATATCAGTGCCGCAACTGTCAATATCGGTGCCGCAACTGTCCATATCAGTGCCGCAACTGTCCATAATCTTTGCCGCAACTGTCAATATCAGTGCCGCAACTATCCATAACAGTGACGCAACTGTCAATATCAGTGCCGCAAATGTCCATATCAGTGCCGCAAATCATCCTCAGAATGATAGTCAAAAAAGTATCAGTACGAGGATAACTGTTCGTATGAGTGCTGCAACTGTCCATATCGGTGCCGCAACTGTCCATATCGGTGCCGCAACTATCCATATCAGTGCCGAAACTGTCCATATCGGTGACGCAACTGTCCATGTCGGTGCCGCAACTGTCTATATCGGTGACGCAATTGTCCATATCGGGGCCGCAACTATCCATATCAGTGCCGCAACTGTCCATATCAGTGCCGCAACTCATCCTCGGACTAATACTCAAAAAAGTATCAGTACGAGGATAACTGTTCGTATGAGTGCCTCAACTGTCCATATCGGTGCCGCAACTGTCCATATCGGTGCCCCAACTATCCATATCAGTGCCGAAACTGTCCATTTCGGTGCCGCAACTGTCCATATCGGTGCCGCAACTGTCCATATCGGTGACGCAATTGTCCATATCGGGCCGCAACCGTCCATATCGGTGCCGCAACTATCCATATCAGTGCCGCAACTGTCAATATCAGTGCCGCAACTGTCCATATCGGTGCCGCAACTGTCCATATCGGTGCCGAAACTGTCCATATCGGTGCCGCAACTGTCCATATCGGTGCCGCAACTATCCATATCAGTGCCGCAACTATCCATATCGGTGCCGCAACTGTCCATATCGGTGACGCAATTGTCCATATCGGGGCCGCAACTACCCATATCAGTGCCGCAACTGTCCATATCAGTGCCGCAACTGTCCATATCAGTGCCGCAACTGTCCATATCAGTGCCGCAACTGTCCATATCGGTGCCGAAACTGTCCATATCGGTGCAGCAACTGTCCATATCGGTGCCGCAACTGTCCATATCGGTGACGCAACTGTCCATATCGGTGCCGCAACTATCCATATCAGTGCCGAAACTGTCCATATCGGTGACGCAACTGTCCATGTCGGTGCCGCAACTGTCCATATCAGTGCCGAAACTGTCCATATCGGTGACGCAACTGTCCATGTCGGTGCCGCAACTGTCCATATCGGTGACGCAATTGTCCATATCGGGGCCGCAACTATCCATATCAGTGCCGCAACTGTCCATATCAGTGCCGCAACTCATCCTCAGAATGATAGTCAAAAAAGTATCAGTACGAGGATAACTGTTCGTATGAGTGCTGCAACTGTCCATATCGGTGCCGCAACTGTCCATATCGGTGCCGCAACTATCCATATCAGTGCCGAAACTGTCCATATCGGTGACGCAACTGTCCATGTCGGTGCCGCAACTGTCTATATCGGTGACGCAATTGTCCATATCGGGACCGCAACTATCCATATCAGTGCCGCAACTGTCCATATCAGTGCCGCAACTCATCCTCGGGCTGATACTCAAAAAAGTATCAGTACGAGGATAACTGTTCGTATGAGTGCCTCAACTGTCCATATCGGTGCCGCAACTGTCCATATCGGTGCCCCAACTATCCATATCAGTGCCGAAACTGTCCATTTCGGTGCCGCAAGTGTCCATATCGGTGCCGCAACTGTCCATATCGGTGACGCAATTGTCCATATCGGGCCGCAACCGTCCATATCGGTGCCGCAACTATCCATATCAGTGCCGCAACTGTCAATATCAGTGCCGCAACTGTCCATATCGGTGCCGCAACTGTCCATATCGGTGCCGAAACTGTCCATATCGGTGCCGCAACTGTCCATATCGGTGCCGCAACTATCCATATCAGTGCCGCAACTATCCATATCGGTGCCGCAACTGTCCATATCGGTGACGCAATTGTCCATATCGGGGCCGCAACTACCCATATCAGTGCCGCAACTGTCCATATCGGTGCCGCAACTGTCCATATCGGTGCCCCAACTATCCATATCAGTGCCGAAACTGTCCATTTCGGTGCCGCAAGTGTCCATATCGGTGCCGCAACTGTCCATATCGGTGACGCAATTGTCCATATCGGGCCGCAACCGTCCATATCGGTGCCGCAACTGTCCATATCGGTGCCGCAACTATCCATATCAGTGCCGAAACTGTCCATATCGGTGACGCAACTGTCCATGTCGGTGCCGCAACTGTCTATATCGGTGACGCAATTGTCCATATCGGGACCGCAACTATCCATATCAGTGCCGCAACTGTCCATATCAGTGCCGCAACTCATCCTCGGGCTGATACTCAAAAAGTATCAGTACGAGGATAACTGTTCGTATGAGTGCCTCAACTGTCCATATCGGTGCCGCAACTGTCCATATCGGTGCCCCAACTATCCATATCAGTGCCGAAACTGTCCATTTCGGTGCCGCAAGTGTCCATATCGGTGCCGCAACTGTCCATATCGGTGACGCAATTGTCCATATCGGGCCGCAACCGTCCATATCGGTGCCGCAACTATCCATATCAGTGCCGCAACTGTCAATATCAGTGCCGCAACTGTCCATATCGGTGCCGCAACTGTCCATATCGGTGCCGAAACTGTCCATATCGGTGCCGCAACTGTCCATATCGGTGCCGCAACTATCCATATCAGTGCCGCAACTATCCATATCGGTGCCGCAACTGTCCATATCGGTGACGCAATTGTCCATATCGGGGCCGCAACTACCCATATCAGTGCCGCAACTGTCAATATCAGTGCCGCAACTGTCCATATCGGTGACGCAATTGTCCATATCGGGGCCGCAACTACCCATATCAGTGCCGAAACTGTCCATATCGGTGACGCAACTGTCCATGTCGGTGCCGCAACTGTCCATATCGGTGACGCAATTGTCCATATCGGGGCCGCAACTATCCATATCAGTGCCGCAACTGTCCATATCAGTGCCGCAACTCATCCTCAGAATGATAGTCAAAAAAGTATCAGTACGAGGATAACTGTTCGTATGAGTGCTGCAACTGTCCATATCGGTGCCGCAACTGTCCATATCGGTGCCGCAACTATCCATATCAGTGCCGAAACTGTCCATATCGGTGCCGCAACTGTCCATATCGGTGCCGCAACTGTCCATATCGGTGACGCAATTGTCCATATCGGGGCTGCAACTATCCATATCAGTGACGCAACTGTCCATATCAGTGCCGAAAATCATCGTCAGACTGATACTCAAAAAAGTATCAGTAAGAGGATAACTGTTCGTATGAGTGCTGCAACTGTCCATATCGGTGCCGCAACTGTCCATATCGGGGCCGCAACCGTCCATATCGGTGCCGCAACTATCCATATCAGTGCCGCAACTGTCCATATCGGTGCCGCAACTGTCCATATCAATGCCGAAAATAATCGTCAGACTGATACTCAAAAAAGAATCAGTACGAGGATAACTGTTCGTATGACTGCCTTAACTGTCCATATCAGTGCCGCAACTGTCCATATCGGTGCCGCAACTGTCCATATCGGTTTCGCAACTATCCATATCAGTGCTGCAACTGTCCATATCGGTGCCGCAAATGTCCATATCGGTGCCGCAACTATCCATATCAGTGGCGAAACTGTCCGTATCGGTGCCGCAACTGTCCATATCGGTGCCGCAACTGTCCATAACATTACCGCAACTGTCCATATCGGTGCCGCAAATGTCCATATCAGTGCCGAAAATCATCGTCAGATTAATACTCAAAAAAGTATCAGTACGAGGATAACTGTTCGTATGAGTGCTGCAACTTTCCATATCGGTGCCGAAACTGTCCTTATCAATGCCGCAACTCATGCTCTGACAGAAACTCAAAAAAGTATCAGTACGAGGATAACTGTTCGTATGAGTGCCTCAACTGTCCATATCAGTACCGCAACTGTCCATAACAGTGCCGCAACTGTCCATATCGGTGCCGCAAATGTCCATATCGGTGCCGCAACTATCCATAACAGTGCCGCAACTGTCAATATCAGTGCCGCAAATGTCCATATTAGTGCCGCAAATCATCCTCAGAATGATAGTCAAAAAAGTATCAGTACGAGGATAACTGTTCGTATAAGTGCGGCAACTGTCCATATCAGTACAGCAACTGTCCATAACAGTACCGCAACTGTCCATATCGGTGCCGCAACTGTCCATATCGGTGCCGCAACTATCCATATCAGTGCTGCAACTGTCCATATCAGTGCCGCAACTGTCCATATCGGTGCCGCAACTGTCCATATCGGTGCCGCAACTATCTATATCAGTGCTGCAACTGTCCATATCGATGCCGCAACTGTCCATATCAGTGCCGCAACTCATGCTCGGACTGAAACTCAAAAAAGTAACAGTACGAGGATAACTGTTCGTATGAGTGCCTCAACAGTCCATATCAGTACCGCAACTGTCCATATCGGTGCCGCAACTGTCCATATCGGTGCCGCAAATGTCCATATCAGTGCCGAAAATCATCGTCAGACTGATACTCAAAAAAGTATCAGTACGAGTATAACTGTTCGTATGAGTGCTGCAACTGTCCATATCGGAGCCGCAACTGTCCATATCGGTGCCGCAACTATCCATATCAGTGCCGAAACTCATCCTCGGACTGATACTCAAAAAAGAATCAGTACGAGGATAACTGTTCGTATGAGTGCCTTAACTGTCCATATCAGTGCCGCAACTGTCCATATCGGTGCCGCAACTGTCCATATCGGTTTCGCAACTATCCATATCAGTGCTGCAACTGTCCATATCGGTGCCGCAACTGTCCATATCGGTGCCGCAACTATCCATATCAGTGGCGAAACTGTCCATATCGGTGCCGCAACTGTCCATATCGGTGCCGCAACTGTCCATATCGGTGACGCAATTGTCCATATCGGGGCCGCAACTATCCATATCAGTGCCGCAACTGTCCATATCGGGCCGCAACCGTCCATATCGGTGCCACAACTATCCATATCAGTGCCGCAACTGTCAATATCAGTGCCGCAACTGTCCATATCAGTGCCGCAACTCTATATTGGCCGATACCGTATGTATCGGCTATTTGATTGAACAAACTTATCTCGGCCATGGAAATAGGTTAGATTCATCCTATTTCCATTGCCGCAACCATATGTATCGGGTGTTTGACTGAACAAACTTATCTCGGCCATGGAAATAGGTTAGATTCATCCTATTTCCATTGCCGCAACTGTCCATATCGGTGCCGCAACTATCCATATCAGTGCCGCAACTGTCAATATCAGTGCCGCAACTATCCATATCAGTGCCGCAACTGTCCATATCGGGCCGCAACCGTCCATATCGGTGCCGCAACTGTCCATATCAGTGCCGCAACTCTATATTGGCCGATACCGTATGTATCAGCTATTTGATTGAACAAGCTTATCTCGGCCATGGAAATAGGTTAGATTCAGCCTATTTCCATTGCCGCAACAATATGTATCGGCTGTTTGACTGAACAAACTTATCTCGGCCAAGGAAATAGGTTAGATTCATCCTATTTCCATACTCCTCCATACTACATATTTCCACTACTGTCCATATCGGTGCCGCAACTATCCATATCAGTGCCGCAACTGTCAATATCAGTGACGCAACTGTCCATGTCGGTGCCGCAACTGTCCATATCGGTGCCGCAACTGTCCATATCGGTGCCGCAACTATCCATATCAGTGCCGAAACTGTCCATATCGGTGCCGCAACTGTCCATATCGGTGCCGCAACTGTCCATATCGGTGACGCAATTGTCCATATCGGGGCCGCAACCATCCATATCAGTGCCGCAACTGTCCATATCGGGCCGCAACCGTCCATATCGGTGCCGCAACTATCCATATCAATGCCGCAACTGTCAATATCAGTGCCGCAACTGTTCATATCAGTGCCGCAACTCTATATTGGCCGATACCGTATGTATCGGCTATTTGATTGAACAAGCTTATCTCGGCCATGGAAATAGGTTAGATTCATCCTATTTCCATTGCCGCAACCATATGTATCGGCTGTTTGACTGAACAAACTTATCTCGGCCATGGAAATAGGTTAGATTCATCCTATTTCCATTGCCGCAACCATATGTATCGGCTGTTTGACTGAACAAACTTATCTCGGCCATGGAAATAGGTTAGATTCATCCTATTTCCATTTCCGCAACTGTCCATATCGGTGCCGCAACTGTCCATATCGGTGACGCAACTGTCAATATCGGTGCCGCAACTATCCATATCAGTACAGCAACTGTCCATAACAGTACCGCAACTGTCCATATCGGTGCCGCAACTGTCCATATCAGTGCCGCAACTATCCATATCAGTGCCGCAACTGTCCATATCAGTGCCGCAACTGTCCATATCGGTGCCGCAACTGTCCATATCGGTGCCGCAACTATCTATATCAGTGCCGCAACTGTCCATATCGATGCCGCAACTGTCCATATCAGTGCCGCAACTCATGCTCGGACTGAAACTCAAAAAAGTAACAGTACGAGGATAACTGTTCGTATGAGTGCCTCAACAGTCCATATCAGTACCGCAACTGTCCATATCGGTGCCGCAACTGTCCATATCGGTGCCGCAAATGTCCATATCAGTGCCGAAAATCATCGTCAGACTGATACTCAAAAGTATCAGTACGAGTATAACTGTTCGTATGAGTGCCGCAACTGTCCATATCGGAGCCGCAACTGTCCATATCGGTGCCGCAACTATCCATATCAGTGCCGAAACTCATCCTCGGACTGATACTCAAAAAAGAATCAGTACGAGGATAACTGTTCGTATGAGTGCCTTAACTGTCCATATCAGTGCCGCAACTGTCCATATCGGTGCCGCAACTGTCCATATCGGTTTCGCAACTATCCATATCAGTGCTGCAACTGTCCATATCGGTGCCGCAACTGTCCATATCGGTGCCGCAACTATCCATATCAGTGGCGAAACTGTCCATATCGGTGCCGCAACTGTCCATATCGGTGCCGCAACTGTCCATATCGGTGACGCAATTGTCCATATCGGGGCCGCAACTATCCATATCAGTGCCGCAACTGTCCATATCGGGCCGCAACCGTCCATATCGGTGCCACAACTATCCATATCAGTGCCGCAACTGTCAATATCAGTGCCGCAACTGTCCATATCAGTGCCGCAACTCTATATTGGCCGATACCGTATGTATCGGCTATTTGATTGAACAAACTTATCTCGGCCATGGAAATAGGTTAGATTCATCCTATTTCCATTGCCGCAACCATATGTATCGGGTGTTTGACTGAACAAACTTATCTCGGCCATGGAAATAGGTTAGATTCATCCTATTTCCATTGCCGCAACTGTCCATATCGGTGCCGCAACTATCCATATCAGTGCCGCAACTGTCAATATCAGTGCCGCAACTGTCAATATCAGTGACGCAACTGTCCATGTCGGTGCCGCAACTGTCCATATCGGTGCCGCAACTGTCCATATCGGTGCCGCAACTATCCATATCAGTGCCGAAACTGTCCATATCGGTGCCGCAACTGTCCATATCGGTGCCGCAACTGTCCATATCGGTGACGCAATTGTCCATATCGGGGCCGCAACCATCCATATCAGTGCCGCAACTGTCCATATCGGGCCGCAACCGTCCATATCGGTGCCGCAACTATCCATATCAATGCCGCAACTGTCAATATCAGTGCCGCAACTGTTCATATCAGTGCCGCAACTGTCCATATTGGCCGATACCGTATGTATCGGCTATTTGATTGAACAAGCTTATCTCGGCCATGGAAATAGGTTAGATTCATCCTATTTCCATTGCCGCAACCATATGTATCGGCTGTTTGACTGAACAAACTTATCTCGGCCATGGAAATAGGTTAGATTCATCCTATTTCCATTGCCGCAACCATATGTATCGGCTGTTTGACTGAACAAACTTATCTCGGCCATGGAAATAGGTTAGATTCATCCTATTTCCATTTCCGCAACTGTCCATATCGGTGCCGCAACTGTCCATATCGGTGACGCAACTGTCCATATCGGTGCCGCAACTATCCATATCAGTGCCGCAACTGTCAATATCGGTGCCGCAACTGTCCATATCAGTGCCGCAACTGTCCATAATCTTTGCCGCAACTGTCAATATCAGTGCCGCAACTATCCATAACAGTGACGCAACTGTCAATATCAGTGCCGCAAATGTCCATATCAGTGCCGCAAATCATCCTCAGAATGATAGTCAAAAAAGTATCAGTACGAGGATAACTGTTCGTATGAGTGCTGCAACTGTCCATATCGGTGCCGCAACTGTCCATATCGGTGCCGCAACTATCCATATCAGTGCCGAAACTGTCCATATCGGTGACGCAACTGTCCATGTCGGTGCCGCAACTGTCTATATCGGTGACGCAATTGTCCATATCGGGGGCCGCAACTATCCATATCAGTGCCGCAACTGTCCATATCAGTGCCGCAACTCATCCTCGGACTAATACTCAAAAAAGTATCAGTACGAGGATAACTGTTCGTATGAGTGCCTCAACTGTCCATATCGGTGCCGCAACTGTCCATATCGGTGCCCCAACTATCCATATCAGTGCCGAAACTGTCCATTTCGGTGCCGCAACTGTCCATATCGGTGCCGCAACTGTCCATATCGGTGACGCAATTGTCCATATCGGGCCGCAACCGTCCATATCGGTGCCGCAACTATCCATATCAGTGCCGCAACTGTCAATATCAGTGCCGCAACTGTCCATATCGGTGCCGCAACTGTCCATATCGGTGCCGAAACTGTCCATATCGGTGCCGCAACTGTCCATATCGGTGCCGCAACTATCCATATCAGTGCCGCAACTATCCATATCGGTGCCGCAACTGTCCATATCGGTGACGCAATTGTCCATATCGGGGCCGCAACTACCCATATCAGTGCCGCAACTGTCCATATCAGTGCCGCAACTGTCCATATCGGTGCCGCAACTGTCCATATCGGTGCCCCAACTATCCATATCAGTGCCGAAACTGTCCATTTCGGTGCCGCAACTGTCCATATCGGTGCCGCAACTGTCCATATCGGTGACGCAATTGTCCATATCGGGCCGCAACCGTCCATATCGGTGCCGCAACTATCCATATCAGTGCCGCAACTGTCAATATCAGTGCCGCAACTGTCCATATCGGTGCCGCAACTGTCCATATCGGTGCCGAAACTGTCCATATCGGTGCCGCAACTGTCCATATCGGTGCCGCAACTATCCATATCAGTGCCGCAACTATCCATATCGGTGCCGCAACTGTCCATATCGGTGACGCAATTGTCCATATCGGGGCCGCAACTACCCATATCAGTGCCGCAACTGTCCATATCAGTGCCGCAACTGTCCATATCAGTGCCGCAACTGTCCATATCAGTGCCGCAACTGTCCATATCGGTGCCGAAACTGTCCATATCGGTGCAGCAACTGTCCATATCGGTGCCGCAACTGTCCATATCGGTGACGCAACTGTCCATATCGGTGCCGCAACTATCCATATCAGTGCCGAAACTGTCCATATCGGTGCCGCAACTGTCCATGTCGGTGCCGCAACTGTCCATATCAGTGCCGAAACTGTCCATATCGGTGACGCAACTGTCCATGTCGGTGCCGCAACTGTCCATATCGGTGCCGCAACTGTCCATATCGGTGACGCAATTGTCCATATCGGGCCGCAACCGTCCATATCGGTGCCGCAACTATCCATATCAGTGCCGCAACTGTCAATATCAGTGCCGCAACTGTCCATATCGGTGCCGCAACTGTCCATATCGGTGCCGAAACTGTCCATATCGGTGCCGCAACTGTCCATATCGGTGCCGCAACTATCCATATCAGTGCCGCAACTATCCATATCGGTGCCGCAACTGTCCATATCGGTGACGCAATTGTCCATATCGGGGCCGCAACTACCCATATCAGTGCCGCAACTGTCCATATCAGTGCCGCAACTGTCCATATCAGTGCCGCAACTGTCCATATCAGTGCCGCAACTGTCCATATCGGTGCCGAAACTGTCCATATCGGTGCAGCAACTGTCCATATCGGTGCCGCAACTGTCCATATCGGTGACGCAACTGTCCATATCGGTGCCGCAACTATCCATATCAGTGCCGAAACTGTCCATATCGGTGACGCAACTGTCCATGTCGGTGCCGCAACTGTCCATATCAGTGCCGAAACTGTCCATATCGGTGACGCAACTGTCCATGTCGGTGCCGCAACTGTCCATATCGGTGACGCAATTGTCCATATCGGGGCCGCAACTATCCATATCAGTGCCGCAACTGTCCATATCAGTGCCGCAACTCATCCTCAGAATGATAGTCAAAAAAGTATCAGTACGAGGATAACTGTTCGTATGAGTGCTGCAACTGTCCATATCGGTGCCGCAACTGTCCATATCGGTGCCGCAACTATCCATATCAGTGCCGAAACTGTCCATATCGGTGACGCAACTGTCCATGTCGGTGCCGCAACTGTCTATATCGGTGACGCAATTGTCCATATCGGGACCGCAACTATCCATATCAGTGCCGCAACTGTCCATATCAGTGCCGCAACTCATCCTCGGGCTGATACTCAAAAAAGTATCAGTACGAGGATAACTGTTCGTATGAGTGCCTCAACTGTCCATATCTGTGCCGCAACTGTCCATATCGGTGCCCCAACTATCCATATCAGTGCCGAAACTGTCCATATCGGTGCCGCAACTATCCATATCAGTGCCGAAACTGTCCATATCGGTGCCGCAACTGTCCATATCGGTGCCGCAACTGTCCATATCGGTGACGCAATTGTCCATATCGGGGCCGCAACCATCCATATCAGTGCCGCAACTGTCCATATCGGGCCGCAACCGTCCATATCGGTGCCGCAACTATCCATATCAATGCCGCAACTGTCAATATCAGTGCCGCAACTGTTCATATCAGTGCCGCAACTCTATATTGGCCGATACCGTATGTATCGGCTATTTGATTGAACAAGCTTATCTCGGCCATGGAAATAGGTTAGATTCATCCTATTTCCATTGCCGCAAACCATATGTATCGGCTGTTTGACTGAACAAACTTATCTCGGCCATGGAAATAGGTTAGATTCATCCTATTTCCATTGCCGCAACCATATGTATCGGCTGTTTGACTGAACAAACTTATCTCGGCCATGGAAATAGGTTAGATTCATCCTATTTCCATTTCCGCAACTGTCCATATCGGTGCCGCAACTGTCCATATCGGTGACGCAACTGTCCATATCGGTGCCGCAACTATCCATATCAGTGCCGCAACTGTCAATATCGGTGCCGCAACTGTCCATATCAGTGCCGCAACTGTCCATAATCTTTGCCGCAACTGTCAATATCAGTGCCGCAACTATCCATAACAGTGACGCAACTGTCAATATCAGTGCCGCAAATGTCCATATCAGTGCCGCAAATCATCCTCAGAATGATAGTTAAAAAAGTATCAGTACGAGGATAACTGTTCGTATGAGTGCTGCAACTGTCCATATCGGTGACGCAACTGTCCATGTCGGTGCCGCAACTGTCTATATCGGTGACGCAATTGTCCATATCGGGGCCGCAACTATCCATATCAGTGCCGCAACTGTCCATATCAGTGCCGCAACTCATCCTCGGACTAATACTCAAAAAAGTATCAGTACGAGGATAACTGTTCGTATGAGTGCCTCAACTGTCCATATCGGTGCCGCAACTGTCCATATCGGTGCCCCAACTATCCATATCAGTGCCGAAACTGTCCATTTCGGTGCCGCAACTGTCCATATCGGTGCCGCAACTGTCCATATCGGTGACGCAATTGTCCATATCGGGCCGCAACCGTCCATATCGGTGCCGCAACTATCCATATCAGTGCCGCAACTGTCAATATCAGTGCCGCAACTGTCCATATCGGTGCCGCAACTGTCCATATCGGTGCCGAAACTGTCCATATCGGTGCCGCAACTGTCCATATCGGTGCCGCAACTATCCATATCAGTGCCGCAACTATCCATATCGGTGCCGCAACTGTCCATATCGGTGACGCAATTGTCCATATCGGGGCCGCAACTACCCATATCAGTGCCGCAACTGTCCATATCAGTGCCGCAACTGTCCATATCGGTGCCGCAACTGTCCATATCGGTGCCCCAACTATCCATATCAGTGCCGAAACTGTCCATTTCGGTGCCGCAACTGTCCATATCGGTGCCGCAACTGTCCATATCGGTGACGCAATTGTCCATATCGGGCCGCAACCGTCCATATCGGTGCCGCAACTATCCATATCAGTGCCGCAACTGTCAATATCAGTGCCGCAACTGTCCATATCGGTGCCGCAACTGTCCATATCGGTGCCGAAACTGTCCATATCGGTGCCGCAACTGTCCATATCGGTGCCGCAACTATCCATATCAGTGCCGCAACTATCCATATCGGTGCCGCAACTGTCCATATCGGTGACGCAATTGTCCATATCGGGGCCGCAACTACCCATATCAGTGCCGCAACTGTCCATATCAGTGCCGCAACTGTCCATATCAGTGCCGCAACTGTCCATATCAGTGCCGCAACTGTCCATATCGGTGCCGAAACTGTCCATATCGGTGCAGCAACTGTCCATATCGGTGCCGCAACTGTCCATATCGGTGACGCAACTGTCCATATCGGTGCCGCAACTATCCATATCAGTGCCGAAACTGTCCATATCGGTGACGCAACTGTCCATGTCGGTGCCGCAACTGTCCATATCAGTGCCGAAACTGTCCATATCGGTGACGCAACTGTCCATGTCGGTGCCGCAACTGTCCATATCGGTGACGCAACTGTCCATATCGGTGCCGCACTACCAATTTTATTGTAATAAAAAAAAAAAATTTATTAGAACTGTCCATATCGGGCCGCAACTGTCCATATCGGTGCCGCAACTGTCCATATCAGTGCCGAAACTGTCCATATCGGTGCCGCAACTGTCCATGTCGGTGCCGCAACTGTCCATATCGGTGACGCAATTGTCCATATCGGGGCCGCAACTATCCATATCAGTGCCGCAACTGTCCATATCAGTGCCGCAACTCATCCTCAGAATGATAGTCAAAAAGTATCAGTACGAGGATAACTGTTCGTATGGGTGCCGCAACTGTCCATATCGGTGCCGCAACTGTCCATATCGGTGCCGCAACTATCCATATCAGTGCCGAAACTGTCCATATCGGTGACGCAACTGTCCATGTCGGTGCCGCAACTGTCTATATCGGTGACGCAATTGTCCATATCGGGACCGCAACTATCCATATCAGTGCCGCAACTGTCCATATCAGTGCCGCAACTCATCCTCGGGCTGATACTCAAAAAGTATCAGTACGAGGATAACTGTTCGTATGAGTGCCTCAACTGTCCATATCGGTGCCGCAACTGTCCATATCGGTGCCCCAACTATCCATATCAGTGCCGAAACTGTCCATTTCGGTGCCGCAAGTGTCCATATCGGTGCCGCAACTGTCCATATCGGTGACGCAATTGTCCATATCGGGCCGCAACCGTCCATATCGGTGCCGCAACTATCCATATCAGTGCCGCAACTGTCAATATCAGTGCCGCAACTGTCCATATCGGTGCCGCAACTGTCCATATCGGTGCCGAAACTGTCCATATCGGTGCCGCAACTGTCCATATCGGTGCCGCAACTATCCATATCAGTGCCGCAACTATCCATATCGGTGCCGCAACTGTCCATATCGGTGACGCAATTGTCCATATCGGGGCCGCAACTACCCATATCAGTGCCGCAACTGTCCATATCGGTGCCGCAACTGTCCATATCGGTGCCCCAACTATCCATATCAGTGCCGAAACTGTCCATTTCGGTGCCGCAAGTGTCCATATCGGTGCCGCAACTGTCCATATCGGTGACGCAATTGTCCATATCGGGCCGCAACCGTCCATATCGGTGCCGCAACTGTCCATATCGGTGCCGCAACTATCCATATCAGTGCCGAAACTGTCCATATCGGTGACGCAACTGTCCATGTCGGTGCCGCAACTGTCTATATCGGTGACGCAATTGTCCATATCGGGACCGCAACTATCCATATCAGTGCCGCAACTGTCCATATCAGTGCCGCAACTCATCCTCGGGCTGATACTCAAAAAGTATCAGTACGAGGATAACTGTTCGTATGAGTGCCTCAACTGTCCATATCGGTGCCGCAACTGTCCATATCGGTGCCCCAACTATCCATATCAGTGCCGAAACTGTCCATTTCGGTGCCGCAAGTGTCCATATCGGTGCCGCAACTGTCCATATCGGTGACGCAATTGTCCATATCGGGCCGCAACCGTCCATATCGGTGCCGCAACTATCCATATCAGTGCCGCAACTGTCAATATCAGTGCCGCAACTGTCCATATCGGTGCCGCAACTGTCCATATCGGTGCCGAAACTGTCCATATCGGTGCCGCAACTGTCCATATCGGTGCCGCAACTATCCATATCAGTGCCGCAACTATCCATATCGGTGCCGCAACTGTCCATATCGGTGACGCAATTGTCCATATCGGGGCCGCAACTACCCATATCAGTGCCGCAACTGTCAATATCAGTGCCGCAACTGTCCATATCGGTGACGCAATTGTCCATATCGGGGCCGCAACTACCCATATCAGTGCCGAAACTGTCCATATCGGTGACGCAACTGTCCATGTCGGTGCCGCAACTGTCCATATCGGTGACGCAATTGTCCATATCGGGGCCGCAACTATCCATATCAGTGCCGCAACTGTCCATATCAGTGCCGCAACTCATCCTCAGAATGATAGTCAAAAAAGTATCAGTACGAGGATAACTGTTCGTATGAGTGCTGCAACTGTCCATATCGGTGCCGCAACTGTCCATATCGGTGCCGCAACTATCCATATCAGTGCCGAAACTGTCCATATCGGTGCCGCAACTGTCCATATCGGTGCCGCAACTGTCCATATCGGTGACGCAATTGTCCATATCGGGGCTGCAACTATCCATATCAGTGACGCAACTGTCCATATCAGTGCCGAAAATCATCGTCAGACTGATACTCAAAAAGTATCAGTAAGAGGATAACTGTTCGTATGAGTGCTGCAACTGTCCATATCGGTGCCGCAACTGTCCATATCGGGGCCGCAACCGTCCATATCGGTGCCGCAACTATCCATATCAGTGCCGCAACTGTCCATATCGGTGCCGCAACTGTCCATATCAATGCCGAAAATAATCGTCAGACTGATACTCAAAAAGAATCAGTACGAGGATAACTGTTCGTATGACTGCCTTAACTGTCCATATCAGTGCCGCAACTGTCCATATCGGTGCCGCAACTGTCCATATCGGTTTCGCAACTATCCATATCAGTGCTGCAACTGTCCATATCGGTGCCGCAAATGTCCATATCGGTGCCGCAACTATCCATATCAGTGGCGAAACTGTCCGTATCGGTGCCGCAACTGTCCATATCGGTGCCGCAACTGTCCATAACATTACCGCAACTGTCCATATCGGTGCCGCAAATGTCCATATCAGTGCCGAAAATCATCGTCAGATTAATACTCTCAAAAGTATCAGTACGAGGATAACTGTTCGTATGAGTGCTGCAACTTTCCATATCGGTGCCGAAACTGTCCTTATCAATGCCGCAACTCATGCTCTGACAGAAACTCAAAAAAGTATCAGTACGAGGATAACTGTTCGTATGAGTGCCTCAACTGTCCATATCAGTACCGCAACTGTCCATA